>JAQZBX010006955.1:0-51764 GCA_029593785.1 Cabassous unicinctus | reverse complement strand
TGTGAGATTCTACACATATATACATACAAGGTAAAAATATATATAAACACTTTCCCATCTATGTCTCCTTGTTACTCTCCTTACGATAGGGACAACACGGTGTTATCCTAATTTTACAGCTGATAAACTATTATAAAATGGCTGGAGAGATTAAGTGTATTCTAGTGCCACCATTTGTTCATTTATCCACTCATTTTCTAGATCATTTGTTCACATATTTAGTCATTCAGCTTTTATGTCAAGACTTTATTTCAAGGCCTGTTCTAGGTTTTGAGGATGGACACAAGCAGTGTCATCCTGGTAAATGTTTAATAAGTGGCTCTCCAGGGGAAAAATCAAATGCCCCGATCTGAAGTGTTCGCAATCCCATGCTGTACATAATTCCTCCAGAGTGGGTTTCGGATTGCAGGTAATTGGCCCTCACAAATGGCGTGAGCTGGCTCTAGCACACCATTGGATAGCAAGGTATAAAATATAATTCCTGTATTTGAGTTGCTGATGGTATTAGGTGAAGGACAGTGCTGTAAGTTAATATTAAAATATGAAATGTGCCAAATGATGTAATAAAGGGATATGTAGGAACCTGTGGGAGAACCGATTTTCCTAGAAGCGATCAGAGAGACTTCAGAGGAAGTGACGTTTAAACAGCCTTAAGGAACAAGGCTTTATTGGCCAGTGAGGCAGTGTGTGGCAACGGCTTTCCCGCACGGCGAGGACGTGCAAGCCTGCGCCTGCCTGGGACGTGCGGGGGCCGAGGGCTAAAGCATCGAGTGGACGTGTCCTCGGGTTCTCAGCAGACGAGAGGCAAGATCACAAAGGCCATTTTACATTGTGTTCATGAGTCTGGACTTTCTTTACCATGAGGCAACTGAAAAGAAGTTTTCAGATTTTGAACTATAATGGAAGGTGGTGAATAGATTTAGGGGTGGCAAGACTTGTGGCAATGAATGAGGCCGCTGGAATTCCACTGAGAAGAAAAACGGGCTGGAAATGAGGAGGAAAGCAGGCATGTGGCCACCAGGCAAGAGACTGAGCCCGGCACTCTGGCCTGTCCTCCCTCTCGCCATCCTGCCCTGTGCACCCAGTGGTGGTGATTTCTGGGGTGACACTGGCTGGCCAGCAGCCCTTCCAGGCGGGGGCCTGGGAAGCAGAGCCGTCCCCAAGCAGGCCCTGCCACGGTGCCGAGGGCTGCGAAGACGCTTTGCTCCTGCTTTGGAAGGGCCACGCAGAGCCCGGGCCACACGGCAGAGAACATGTGGTTGCTATTTCGTGTCTGCTTTATCATTTTTCATTCTGACATTAAAGCCCCTCTGCAGCAGGGTGAGAGCGCTGCGCATTGTAAGGCGTAATGTGAACCGAGGGCTCCTGCTTCGTGCCAGAGGAAACGCGATGCAGAAACAATTTGAGGGCAACTGCAAGGTGATGCGGCCCAGAGAACCAGAAGCTATTGAAACTTTAAACATCATTTCTGGACAGTATAATATGTTCTGCAGGGCGGCTTGGAAAAACAGGAAAACCCTCCTCAGCCAATCCTTGGAGAATTAGAAGTCTTTAAATATCATATGGAGTAAATAGTTCTTAAAGAGCCCCTGGTTCTTACAATCCAAGACCAAAATATTGAGCTGGAAGCATTCTCCTCTCCCGGCCCCCTGGCCCTGTGAGAACACTCAGGCCCGGCAGGACCGTGGACTCGCCCAGGGTCTCACAGCCTCCTGGTGGCCTGGTTGGGCCCCCTGGCTTTTCCCACCACGAGCAGGCTTTCTCTGCTGATGGCCAGTCTGTTCATGGAAAGGTGAATTTTCAGGGGGAACAGGTGGTAAACTCAGTTCTGTGATCTGTTTCCATATCTCTGCCCCACTAGATGGTGGATTACTGGAGGGCGCCCAAGCCTTGTGTCTGGAACTCAGTAAATGCTCAATAAACATTGGGAGAGGGAGGGAACCATGAGGGACCCCAGTTTGAAGTTTTTGCATCAGGAAAAGGAGAATAAATGAAGCTGGGGAAGTGCTGGATTCCTCTAGGCTCTTGGCTATGTCGAATAAAAGAATTTAAGCACACGCCAGTTTAGTTAGGCCAGTTAAAAGAGTTTATTGGGAAACGGGGGGGAAAGAACAGAGCTTGCTGAGAAATGGGAGAGAAATACGCACCGATATTTGATGTGGGCTCCTTTAGGCAGAGAGAGTGGGCTTTGGCTTGGGTGTCACATTTTAAACTGTTAATTATTCATTCCCTTGCTAATGCTAAGGGGAGGGGCCCCAGCTGTTATTGGCTACTCCAACAATAGTGGGGGCCAATGGTGAGGCCTTTTATTTGGGGTTTCCAGGACCAATGGGGAGGCCTGCTTGGAATTATCCAGCCTGAAAGAGTCCTAACTGGGACCTCAAGGTCAAGGTCAAGGTCTCGCAGCCATGTTGTCTGCCGGCCATGTCCTGGCTCGTCTTCTCCTCGTTTCCATGTACTAACCTGCCTTATAAGGATTCTGTAACTTGATATGGTCAGAGGAAAAAAGATAAAACTATTAATATTCATTAAATGGCTTTTTTTAAAAAAAAATCTCAAATTTGGCTCATCAATTTACCACTCAGAAATGATGTGTTCCATCAATAATTAGGACAAAAATATGCCAAGGTTATTGGTAAATCAGACTTCAAATACCACAGACTAACTGAGAGCAACTGCTCCTGTTTTTTCAGGTATAGCGTCGCACAGCTTTCTTTGTTTTTATCTACCATCCTTTTCCTGGCCTAGGCTCCCTCAGGGATGCCACATTACCAGTTAGCTGACAGGTCTACTTGGGTTCCTCTTGTTGTGAAAGTTCTCACTTTGCATTTTGATAGGAGTAAATAAAGGCCTATTTGCTATGCTTAAAAATAGTAAACAGACTTTCCTGCCCTACATGCTCTTTTGCATGTAAACACGATTCTTTTCACAAAGGTAGTTAAAGTTTTAAGCATGTTTAAACACATGGCTATTTTGATCAAAGGAGATAAACACCTGCTGTACCCCAAAGTTATAAACACACTTTGGAAAGTACAAAAATTATGAATGTCCTGACAAGTAGTGGTAAACACCGCATATAACCAAGGATATAACAGTTTATGTATCTTTGGGTATAACCAATCAGAAGGGAGAGCTGCCAGCCGGGCAATGGAATGTGAGGCAGGGCTCCTGATCGGCATAGATGACAGGACCCCTCCCCCTCCAGCCAGGATGAGCATTAACCCCTGTGTTGCTGCAGAGCTGCTGCAGGCTTTGCACACGCTGACCAGAAGGAAACAGACCACAAAGCCTACTCCCGGCTGGGAGTGAGTGGCGGTCAAAGCGCTGAGAGAGACTGGCCAGTCTGTGCCCAGACAGGATGCGCCTTCCCCCACCCCCGCCTGCCTACCATTGCTCCTTGGCTTGTTGAAGGAAATAAGTAAGTGAAAGCTGCTGAAGCTAAGTGGTATTGATGCACAGTGGCCCCTATACTGCTGCTCTTCAAATTCCCGTACCTAGGGTCCTGTTTTGATGTTGAAGTGCAGTTCCTCAGGAGCTGGGCCAATTGGAATATTTCCTAGGGACTTTTTCTAAGAAAGGGACCCAAACTGGCGAGGAGCACCCTTTTCCCTCACTGCTTCCAATCGGTGAGGAAGTAAGCCTGGGGGTTCCTGAATGGAGGAAGGAAACAAAAGAACGGCCTTGAAAAGAATGGAGTTGGCACACCCTGAGAAAAGCAGACAAAAGAAACGGAAACAAAGAGTGCGGACATCACTCAGGAATCAGAGTACCTGGATTCAGTTTCTCCTGGAGAACCGCTACCTTGCGTATTAGTCAGGGTTCTCCAGGGAAACAGAACTGATGGGTGAGACCTTTAAATAGTATGAGATTTTATAAAATTCTCTCACGCGACTGTGGGATGCACAACTCCAAATTCCACAGGGCGGGTTGCAAACCAGAGGCCCCGATGGATGTCCTTGATGAATTCTGCAGGAGAAGCTGGCTGTCTGAATTAGAGCTGGGAATTCTCTCACTGAATGCTGAATTCCCTTTCCTTTTGAAGGCCTTCAACTGATTGGGTAAGAAATCACTCGTTGCTGATGGCAAGCTCCTTGGTTGAGTGTGGATGTAATCAGCCATTTATGTAATCAACTCACTGATGATTAATGTTCATGAAATGCCCTTGTATTACAATTAGCCCAGTGCTTGCTTGACCAAACAACTGGGCACCATTACCTGGCCAAGTTGGCACATTAGCTTAACCATCACACTTTGTGTCATTGTTTTTCTCTGCCTTGTGTTAGATTTCTTTCACCTAAAACTAAGAGAGTTCCAATTAATGCAACCACTTAGATATCTGGTTTTATATAGTCTTTCTAAAAGCACTGAGCCCCCCTCCCCAGTGCTTATCACAATTTATAATTATTTATTTATTAGATGCCATTTCCCCTTTGGATTGTGTTTGATGTGAGAGTGAGGCATGTCTGCTTGGCTCACCTCTGAGTTCACAGAGCACCTGGCATTATGCTTGGCACAGAATAGGCATTTTATAAATATTTATGAATGAATGAATGAGTGAATGAATGCGCTACACTGATGCCAGAGTTATTTTAATTAATGAAAGTTATAATGAACTTTCAATAACCTCCATAAACACTAAATCAGGTGAAAGTGTGAGGGTAATTCCCAGAATCCAGGATTTAGACTGCTGGTGCTTAGATATGGTAAATCATTCAAATTATATTATTATGAATTATTTGTAACAGATTCATTGAGGAATAATTGGCGTACAATAAGCTAGACACGAAAAGTTCACTATGTACATTTTGACATTTGTAGACACTCATGAAATCATGACCTCAATCTAGATAATGGATTATTTCATTTGGTTACTGTGTCTTGTAATTAGTAGGTTTTTTTTTTTTTCATTTCATAGGGTTTTAGGTTGTTTCCTCTCCATTGGGTTTTATACCTTGTTTTTGAAAATCAAATCTCTCAGACTGGGATCTGGTCATCACAGGCAGTTAACATGATGATGCCCATAAATTGGATATAAAATGAGAATGTAGGATTCTTCTTATTTCATAGGGTAGTTGGGCAGCCAAATTAAAAATCAGCTGGTTTCCAGGAAAGTGCTTTATGCAAATGTATCAGAAAAGCGTGAAAGAACAGGGCTTTTACATGGAAAACATCACCACCTCTAAGAGCCAACCTGGGAAAATCGACTCTGAATGGATGAGATATAACTTCTGCAGAAGTCCCCTTATAGGCCAGAATTTCTTCCAAACCAAATTAGAAAGAGTAAAAATCTAAATGAAAGGAGTGGTGTAGGACACAGAAATAAAAACTAGCATTATGAATTGTGCAGGCATCATGGAAAGAAAGATGCACCCACAGAGAAAAGATGCTTCACTTGGAGATTGGAAAGAGGATCAAACCACAAGAACATATGTGACTCCTGCTCCATGCCAGGGAAAACGTGTCCAGAAAGACCAGAATTCGCACTGCATGGGCTATTTCAGAGGCAAAGATGGAGAACCATCTTTCACCTGCTTCCAGTTCTGACCCCATGGTTTCAAAGCAAAGTTCTGGAAACTTCTCCATTTGGAAACTCTAATTCTCCATGTAAATTAACGAATTTTTGTCTAGCCTATGTGTGAGTCTCTATGAACTTGGGTCAGGAAAATCCATCCTTGTGAGCTCAGTAGCTCTGATGCCCTGACAGGATCCATTTTCTGGGCATGTCACCCCCCACCCCTCACCATGAAGCCCTGATGGTATATCACCTTGTTTATCTTCACAATGATGAGAACAGAGTGCAATTTATAATACTGTGTAAATAATATTTACTAAGATTTGTTATTTATTTGTACATGTTACCAGTGATATCTTTGTCCTATTTATTTCTAAATATCCAAAGCATAGAAACATGCCTAGTACATGATAGGGGTTGAGAATATATTTTATCAAATAATAACAAATGAGCTAAAAAAAATTATGGTTCCTCTAAATTACTACTCACATACTGAAAAAAAAAAAAAAAAAAAAAAGATGTTTTCTGGCTTAACCCTGATGCTTCTGAATTACCCCCATTCATTTCACTGGCATTTGGCTTCTTGCCTGTGAATTCCTTCTTCTTAGACTTTTACAAAGTTCCCAAGACCCTATCTGGATTGCTATCAGCCTAGATAGCTGCCCCGTGTAGGCGCCCAGGACTGAGGGCTGCTCTCTGATGAGGAAGTGGTCCCGTTTTAGGCTTCATGGCACCTTGAGCACTCCCTTCTTTAGGACTCATCACACCTGTGAGTTATTTGTAACAGATCCATTGAGGAATAATTGGCGTACAATAAGCTAGACACAAAAAGTTACTATGATACGTTTTGACATTTGTAGATACTCATGAAATCATGACCTCAATCTAGATAACGGACATATCTATCACTCACGATCTATTCCTTGTACTCCTTTGAAATCTTTCTCTCTCACAGTTCCCCATTCCCGAGCCAATGGCAAGTACTTATACGCTTCTGTCAATATAGGTTGGTTTGCATTTTCTAGCATCTTCTATAAACAAAATCATACAGTATGTACTCTTCTTTATCTGTCTATTTGTACTTGGCATAAGTATTCTGAGACTTATCCATGTTGTTGAGTGTTCAAAAGTTCATTATTTTACCCGTGAGCAATACTTCATTGAATGGATATACCACAATTTGCTTATCCATTTGGCTGTTGGACATTGGCTATTTTGGGGTATTACAAATAAAGCTCCCATCAACATTTGTGTACAAGTCTTTGCATGGGCATATACTTTCATTTTCCTTTGGTAAATACGTGAGTGAAATGGCTGAACCTTATAGTAGGTGGATATTTAACTTTTTAAGAAACTAACAAACGGTTTTCCCAAGTAGTTGTCTCATTTTACATCCATAAAAACTTTGTATGAGAGTTCAAGTTCCTCCACATACTTTATAGCTCGGAATATTATATCTTTTTCATATTAGCTATTGCAATGGGTATCTCATTGTGGTTTTAATTTGCATTCCCCTAATGAATAATGATGCTGAACATCTTTTTATGTGCTTACTTGCCATCCATATATTTTCATGAGTAAAACACCTGTTCAAAAACTTTGCTCATTTTTAATTGAGTTATTCATTTTCTTATTATTGAATTTTAAGAGTTCTTTATATATTTTAATATTCTGCATGTAAGTTTTTTTATCAGATAAATGGTATGCAGATATTTTCTTCCAGTTTGGATTTTTTTTTTTTATCATTCTCTTAACAGTGTCATTCAAAAAGAGAAGTTTTCAGTTTGATGTAACCCAATTTATCTTTTTTGTATTTTGGGTATTTTAGAAATCTTTAATCAACCCAAGATCACACAGATTTTCACCTATATTTTAACCTAAAACTTTTATAGTTTTAGCTTTTGAATTAAGGTGTAAGATCCATTTGAGTCAGTTTGTTTTACATGGAGAGAGGTATGGATTGAAGCTTATATTTTTGCATATGATTTTCTAATTTGTTAAAAAGAACATCTTTCTCCAATGAAATGCTTTTGTACCTTTGTGGAAAAATAAGTTTGCCATAAATAAGTGGGTATATTTCTGTACCCTCTATTCTGCTCCATTAATCTGTCTACCTTTACACAAATAGTGTACCATCTTAATCACTGAAGCTTTATAACTTTTGAAATCAAATGTATTCCCTGTGGACTGAATCATATCCCCCACAAGGACATGTTCAAGTCCTAAACCCTGGTCCTGTGGATGTAAACTCATTTGTAAACAGATCTTAGAAAACGTTATTAGTCAAGGTGAGGCCAAATTGAATCAAGGTGAGCCTTAATCCGGTGAGACTGGAATCCTTATAAACAGAGATGATTTGCACATGGTAGAATTCAGAAGGTGAGAGGGCAGAGGCAGACTGAGTTAAGGGTTGGTGCCTTCACAGAAAGCAGCATCCTGACAACACTTTGATTTTGGATTTCAGCCTCCAAAACTGTGAGAAAATAAATTACTGTTGCCAACTGGTCTGTGACGGTTTGTTATAGCAGCTCTAACAAACTAAGACAGTGTTAATCCTCCAAATTTGATATTATCTTTCAAAGACATTTTGGCTATTCTAGGTCCTTTCCATTTCTATTTAAATTTTAGAATCAGCTTGTCCATTTATCAAGAAAAAAGTCTCTTAGCGATCATTTTGGGGATAATTGACACCTTAACAATTTTGAATTTTCATCTCATGAATGCAATATATCTCTGCATTTACTTAGGTCTGTAACATTTTTTCTCAACAATGTTTTAAAGTATTCCATGTACAGACCATGCACATCTTTTGTCAGATTTATCCCTAAGTACTTCACATTTTTCACTATATTATGTATTTTTATTTCATTTTTTATTGTTCACTGATAGTTCACAGAAATATAATGTCTTTTTCTCTATTGTTCTTTTACTCTGAAACCTTAATAAACTCACTCATTTTAATAGCTTTTTCATATATTTCTTCAAATGCTTTACATAGACAGTCATACTATCTTTGAATAAAGACAGTTTTACTTCTTTTCCAATTTGAATGCCTTTTATTTATTTTTCTTGCCTGACTTTATTGGCTGGAATCTCCAGCATGATGTTCAAAGCTGTTTGGGCTAGTCTAGGTCCACTTTTGAATAAAAGTGATGAAAGCGTCAAATAACACTGAGGGGAGTTGCAGTGATCTCCATTTCACTGCTGCTAAGCCCCCTGGCTCCTGCTTTCTGGGTGTTCACTCCAAGGAGCAAGCTCTGCCCTTGTGAATAGCGCATGCGTGATAGCTTGCATCAGTGCCTGCTCTGTGCTGCGAATTCCGTTAGGCGCTCTACGCATGCAATGCCATTCCATCTTTAAAACAGGGAGGCACCCTGCCAAACGCCCACCACTTAGCGTGGTGCCTGAAGCCTATAAATGAATCAATTTTTGTGCTACTATCTCTATTTTACAGATGAGAAGATGGACTATTAGAGAGGTTAAGTAACATACACAATACCACAAATAAAACCCGGGTTCAAAAGAAAACCTCTTTAAACTCAAACCATGTGCTGGACAGTCTTACCTTAATTTCCAACATCATCACATGGATGACTGTTACCAAGCCACCACTGCCTCTATGTTCTCAGTGATACATGACTGTACACTCTCCACATCTGTGTTTATACAAAGGAGTGGAGTCAAAGGAGGGTTAATTAGATGAGTATCGTTTCGTGTGAGCAAGCTTAGGTTTTAGTTACCCTCTGGGTGCTGTGAGTGCTCCTTTAAGTTGACTCGGGGACCATTAGAAGACAGGGAATGGGTTCAAGAGGATGGGGATCTGAGGTGCTCCCCCACTTCAATCATTGCAGCAACGTTTTTATAAATAGGTAGATAGGTAGATTGATAGATAGATAGGTAGATAGGTAGATGGATAGATAGGTAGATATGTAGATTGATAGGTAGATAGGTAGATAGGTAGATTGATAGATAGGTAGATAGGTAGATGGATAGATAGGTAGATAGGTAGATAGGTAGATAGGTAGATGGATAGATAGGTAGATAGGTAGATTGATAGGTAGATAGGTAGATGAATAGATAGGTAGATAGGTAGATAGGTAGATAGGTAGATGGATAGATAGGTAGATAGGTAGATTGATAGGTAGATAGGTAGATAAGTAGATGGATAGATAGGTAGATAGGTAGATTGATAGGTAGATGGATAGATAATAAACAGCAACAATAATTTTTTTTTAATTTAAAAGAACCTATCCTAAGAATTGCCTGAGATTTAACATTTTAGGAAGTTTTTGAAATAAAATGTAGAAGTGTGGAATTAATCCATCCTGCAGCTCACAATAAAAATAAAACAGGCATTGTGTGTAATTAATTATTAATGAAGCCGTCATTTTAGAAATCTTTATAGCCCATCCGACGCCCCCCAGCACAGCCCTGAGCCTGTCCGCGAGGTACAGCTTGATACTCGTCAGAAGCACCGGAAGATCAGTGAGAACCTGTGCTGAGAAAACACTGCCCTGACGTTCCTCCGAGGGTGCGGGTGCCCCATGCTCGATGCACGCGTGTCCAGCCTGCTCTTAGGCTTCTGGAGGACTGTCCGCAAATGCATGGATTGAGCTCATGCTTCCGCTTCCGCTGTCAACAGCGTTTGCTGGGACTGAATTACCCTCAGTGCCTGTTATTAAATCATTAAGTGTCAAAAGTTTAGTCATCCTAACAGGGCTCCAAATTCAGTTTTGTCTTTTCAAATGATGAATAAAATATCTTGGAACCGCAGGGTCTTAGCAAAGCTAGCAAATTACCACCCCAGCAGAGCCATAACTTAAAACTGTTCTTTGACAAATATCAAGCTCTTTGCCAGCCAAGATATACTTGCTGACTCGGCATTAGCTCCCCCATGTCCATCAGTGAGCAAACAGAGGTGAACTGAAAATTTCGTGATGTCTTATGGTAAGGTGTGTATAGGTTAAATTTCTTTCAGCTGCAAGTTTCACAACCCCCACCTCTAATAACCTTGAATAATAAAGATATTTATTATTTCTCATGAGAAGAAATCCAGAATAATACAGTGCCCTCCTCACCAGGGAATTCAGCCTTAATGTCCTGGCATCCATGGCACATAATAAATTCACTTCTCTCTTATGCGTCTTAAGATGGCACTATTTCCTACCATCCTTCAGAGAATTAAGGAAATAGCCACACATATCATTTTCTTTGCCCTGCGATTCAAATGCGGAACCCCAATGGAGAAATGCCGAGTGGGTTGGCTTTTCCCCCAGAATGACTTCCTCTATGATTGACTGCCCCGCAAGGCAATGGTCCTTAGCATCACTTTCAGACATGACAAACTTCAGTGGAAAAATGGCATTTTTCCTTTGTGCATTTCATAGAAGTGAGGAAACAAGAAGCCCCCAGCCTACTTCCTCCTACATTTTTTGGCCTAATAGTAAATTCATTATTGACAAGGAGAATAGAATCACCGTAGTTGATGCAGACTAAGGCATATATACCTCTAGAGCTGGGCTTGGGGTCAGCAGTTCTGGAGCCATGTGGGTCCCTGAAAAAAAAGCCAGGAAGGACTTGGAGTAGTGGATGGAAAAAAAGTAGGAATTAGTTGATGAAATAAGTAGGACTCAAATACGGGTTTTCTTTCAGTTGTTTCGATGGACTTGATATTGCATATTCCTTCTATTTTTCCTACCTTCAGTAAGATTGTGGAATATTAATGTCAAATGTAGGTTTACTGTATCAGGCTCTAGAAAGCTTACAATATATATATATATATATATTTTTTTTAATAAGCAGTCTAATAATTATAACTCAATGAATGTGTGATTAAGCCCTGAACTAGACACTGTGCAGGATGCAAAAATTGGACCAGAAATGGCCCCTGCTGTCTAGAAACCTGTGGTCTAGAAAGAAAACTCGCATGTAGAAAGAAAGTAAGCAGTGAAAAAGAATGGGATAAGAGCTAATGAAGCTGCCCAGGCTTATAGTCTGCGGGAGATAAAAGAGGGGAGAGAATTGCAGGTAGGGCTTCTCATAAGGGGGAGCAAGTGCTCAGATTAGATGTTCCAGGAGGCAGGTGTAAGTGGGACTGATACCAGCCTGTCAGGCGCAGCTTCCTCACCTGCAAACCCGAGATACTGATTGCCTTTCTGGACTAGAGGGAGGGATTGATGAAGTGATTTGTGAAGGGCCTAGAGAAGATGTGCCTAAAGAGAAAAATGCCTAGAAAGCCATTCAACAGAGGTGTTTAGTAATAATAGGCAGCTGGTAGTTACAGAAGCTAGAACTCCTGATAAGAATACAGTGATAACTGTACTGTTCAAGAGTTTTGACTTTGTCCTAAAGACAATAGGGAACCATTATGCTGTTTAACATGATCTCCATGTCGAAGGCAAAGAAAGATGCAGATGTTTGTATGAAGCATGCTATGCACAAGAGAGAGGAGATGTTAAAGCTAAGGGTCACTGGGATTGTGTTGAGTTGAGGCATTGGGTGCCAAAGCCTTTGAAAGAGTAGCCAAGTCTATTGGCATATAGTTACCCACAAAGAAACCTCAAGGAGAAGTGAGGTCAGAAAGATCATTCATTTATTCACAGATTATTCCACAAATACATGTTGAATGACTTCATTCATTCATCCATCCACTCTTTTCTCTTAACCTAAGTGATTTATCATGGGCAAACTGGAAGCACACCAGTTTTGTGATAAATTCAAAACTAGAGTCAAAAGAGAATTGTGGCCTGATGACCTTCCACAGAGAATCAAACATCTGTTGCAATTCCTAAGACCCTAGTTGCCAATGCTTCATTCAGGGTGGAGTAGATTGTAAACTAGTGCTATGAAATATGTGCCACAGCTCTCATTTCCAATGCTATAAGCTTTCATGGTACATTGGAATACAAAGTCTAAAGCACCATTGTCACCGGATTTTGTGTAGATTCTTAGCTAAGCTGCAAGAAATGAATTTCAAGAGCAAGCCATGTTGATTAGACCAATAATTTATTAAGGTAGGGAGGGAAGAGAAATGGGAGAAAATAACAGATCGTGGGTCCCAGGTAGAGAGGAAGGGGCTGAAGAATGATAAAGAGGGCTGATTTACAGACTACAATTGCCCATTATAGATTATAAATGCCCAGGTTTTGCTTGCGTGGCCATCACGGCAGGGGAAAAATGGTGAGAGCTGGAGAAACAGTGAGAGCAGGGTAGAAAGCAAGAGCAGGAACAGGGCGCGAACAGGCACATGGACAGGGCAGGTTGGCTTTCCTTCTTGCTTTTTAAACCATTAATTATTCCACCCCTTTGCTAATGACACGGGAGGAGTCTCAGTTGTTTGCGGTTTTGATTGATTACCCCACCCATCATTTCTCCTGGAGGGCCCAATAATAAGGTCATGGAGAATATCCAGGGCTTCTTCTGGCTTCTGGAGGAAATCTCATGCCAAATGGGAGAATCTCGTGAGGGTCTTCCAGCAGCCATCTTGGAGGTACCGGAGCAAACATGTTAATGGTGGCGGTTTTTCTGCCAGGTTCCAGATCCATCTATTGATTCCCTATCTAGCCTGCTTCATTCCCCCCTCAGAGACTTTATACCTTTATTCTCAAAGGGGTGCTGAAGGGAGATGGTCATTCTTCTGTAATTACTTCCTGCTGGTTAGGGGCAGTAGGCCCTACCTGACAAGGTGTGAAACCCTCTGGCTATTCTATTGCAGTTGGAGGAACACAGATCTGGCATCCTCGGTGAAGCTGGGTCAAGTCCCCATATGGTTAACAAGATGTTGATTCTGGAAGAAATAAACTTGTTTAGGATTTTGAGAATATATGGTCCCACTAAGAGGATATTGGACCACAAACGTAGAAAAGGCCAGGTGCCTCCAAAGGCTGCATCTTCCCAAAATTGGTGGGTGTAGCCGTTTGGCAGTTTGATATAGTTATGAATTCAAAAAATAGATATTGGATTATGCTTGTAAACTGGTCTTTTAATCTGGGCATGATTAAGTTATGATTAGGGCATTGACTGAGCCACGTCAATAGGGCATTGAGTCCCACCTCTTGTGGGTGGGGTCTTGAAGATAAAAGACATGGCAAAGGACAGTGTTGGAACAGTTTTGAGTTGGAGTTGTGATGCGGAGTCTTGAGCTGGAGCCCCGGGAAGTAGCTTGGTCGTGAGGAAAGAGAGAAGGCCCTGGGAAGAGAAGCAAGCCATTTGCCTGATAGTCTACAGCTGGCCTTGTGCCACAAAGCAAGCCTGAGCCCAGAGAGAGGCAAGCCCCGGGAAGAGAGGAACCCAAGAAGCCTGAACCCTGGCAAACGTCAGCAGCTGTCTTACTCCAACACATGGCAATGGACTTTGGTGAGGGAAGAAACTTATGCTTTATGGCCTGGTAACTGTGGGCGTCTACCCCAAATAAATACCCTTTATAAAAGCCAACCAATTTCTGGTATTTTGCATCACCACCCCTTTGGCTGACTAATACAGTGGGAAACAATATTCTTCCTTCAGTTATTTTATGCTGTTGGTTAACTCTAGGGAGAGATTACAATAGGCAACAGCGTTAGGTATAAATTGCCAATCCCAGTTCCTACGGTAGAGGAGAGGAATGAGAAGAGACATTGCCCTTTCAGTTATTGTATAGGAAGAAACTAGAGGAAATGAAAACAGACAAGATTTCTTAAGGGGTGTCTGGTTTGCCCTCCCCCTAGCAACAGGCGTTTGGGCTAGAGTTAGAGGGAACAGCTGGCTTTGACACAGACACTACTTAGCTTTGTCTCTTGAAGAGGTATTTCAGGCTGTCCAATGACTGGCACTCTTACGTCCCGTCAGATGCTTCTGGTGAGCTGGCACTTTCCTGGGCAGCTGGCTTCACTCAAGATAAGTGCACCAAGCTGGAAATTCCTTTAACTTTAATAGCTGTGGGAGTGATCAGAACTAGAGTTAGGTTCCCTCCATTTTGGCTCTAATTGAGAGTGAGGCTTGTCTACTTGCCAAGTTTTGATTAGAACCTGGTTTCCAGGTCCTGGGTAAGGAAAGGTCATCCATGGACCATCTCAAAGGAGCTAAGCTGAAGTGGGTCCTAGCCACCTCATTTGCTGTTTCCCTCCTGGTGGGATACGCTTAGCCCTAGTAGGATGGCATGTGGGTCTGCCAGTCCTCCCCAGGGTATGAGTGGCACAGGTTCTGGAATAAGGGCTAGAAGGGAGACCTGTCTTCCACCTGGTGTGGGTTGAAGACTGAGAGGTCATCCCCCAAGTTAATTTGGTGGCTTTTTTAAGTTGCCCACACTGCTCGTAGGCAAGGTGGCCTATTTTTATCTCATAGGCATATTCATTAACTACTTAGGAAATGAAGTTTACCAGGATATTTAACATGCTCAATATTTCTCTTCATATGATCTAGAATAGAAAAGATATCACCATAATCATCAGGTATATATCTAGAGTAGGAGATATAGGTACAGTACTTAGTATTAATTAATGCACTACTCAATGCATAAGTTTTTCTTTGAGCTGCCATTAATAGATTTAGGCTCTAGGTTTGTAATACCCTACATATTATACCTCCATGGGAGCTGGCCAAAATGCCAATTGTGTTTAAGCTCTACTCACAGTACTCTGGTGATAAGTGCTCCACTTGGCATGTCCTTCACACAGCCGGCATGCTGCAGCACCGTTGACCCTAAAGAGAAGCTAGGAAAGGAGGTTCCAGTATTCCACTGGCCTGGTGCATAGCGCCCTTTGGCACTATGGAACAGTGCCAGTCTGGAGGTGATATCGATTGTACGCTTGGCTATATCCAGCCATCACTGGCTGCTGCAGGAGTCTGAAACTGCGACACAGTCTCCATTGACTTCAGGAGCACAGCCAGAGATGCAGTAGACACCTTTATTGTTTTAGGGCTCAGTGACCAACTGAGCCAATAACTCAAATGGAGAGGCAACATGCAGTGTATTGAAGGCTTGGTTTGACTGCACAAGAGTTTGACAATGCTGAAAGGCATTTGTATAATGATCTTAACTCCTAGTTACAGTTTTTAGTAAGTTTTTACTTTAATGAATTGGGTACCTTTATTAACCAAGGCACAAGAATTTTATTAGTAACAACTTTGCTAAAGTTTTCTGCTTTTCTAGTGGTTGAACCAACTCCACTTGTGATTTATACACTAAATCCATTCGAAAGACAGTGTTGACATGTAAAGGCTCATTTTTAGGTTACCTTTCACCATTATCCAATTTATAACAGGTGAACCCCAAATCTGATTTCCTAGGCACAACCAAACTGACAAAGTTAAACACAGATTTCAAAGTTGAACACAAAGTTAAGCACAGATTAAAACAGAAGAGAGAATTTTATACCCTTAGCATTTCTAGGAACTTTTTTATTTTAATTGATGGCACGTGAGTTTTCTTATTTTCCAGGAGAGGTTTAATAACGGGTCTGCATCTTGATCCCTATTTACACTCCTTTTATAGGCATAACTGAGTTTAAACTGATGGAAGTTTGAGGTGTATTTCCTCATTTCTTTAAGGAAACATGACATGAAGTTTCTGGCCCTCAGGTCTATCTGTCCTCCTCTTTTACACTGATTTAGCTGGAATTCAGGGTTGCATACAGAGGCTGCCCTTGGCTACACTGTGGCCATGAAGACCAATAGTAGGCAGATTTTTCCAATTCCTGAGAAGATACTCCTATAGGGAGTCTGCTGGTAGGCTAGAGACCATGCTCATTATTCTAGGAAGAATGAAGGAGCACTTTTTAGTTGACTGACCTGGCATTCTAGAGTCCAAGTCTGACTAAAACATTTATCACTCCAAGTGATGCTCCGGTCTCAGAGTCCTGAGAATTTAATCCAGAGCCTTGCTGATGGGCATCCCCGTAACTGACCTACATCTTGGGGGATGCCTGAAAATCCCAAAGTTCAGGCCAAAGTGCCCGAGATGGATTGAAGGGAAACATTGGGAGCAGTTACTCCAATCGAAGCACCTGAGAGAGAGCTCAGGGGATGTTTGGCTACCCTCTGAATGGAAGGGCCCAAAGCATGTCTTGGGGGCCATTCAGAGTTTACTGTTCTGGTTCTCAGCACCCCTACATTCCAGGGTCTGAGACAGCTGCACTGTTACCCAAACAGAAGCACCTGAGCTAAATCTCAGGGATGCTTGGTTGTTCCAGAGAACAAATACCCAAGTCAAGTCTTGGGGACATTCAGAGTTTTTTCTCTGGTTCAGGCCACCGCGGGAATCACAGAGCCTCTGCCACCAGATGCTTCTGGGGCCATTCTGGACTTGGAAGACAGAGCAAATAGATCGGACGGCTTCCAAGCCGAATATTGCTCCATCTTGGAGAATGGGCAAAAAAACCTCTTCTTCCTATTTTACAGAGGTCTTAAAAGTAGTCTTAGTTTTGTAACTTTACTATCTGGGAGCTTCTCAGTTAGGCCAGCCATCAGAAGGCCATTAAGTGATTAGAGATCAGTTGTTCTAGCTAACAGGCCTTGGGGCCCTGAAGCAATAACTTCCTCACTAGCAAAGGCATTTTCAGTTTTACAGTTTTTAAGACATTCCAAAGCATTTTAACACAAACCTGTAATGAGAAATTCAGTAGTAGGATGTGGGAAGATAAAACATGGGTAAAGGTTAATTATGAAGGGAGCCCTGGCCTGTGACCCCTCTGGGAAGGGAACTCCCATGGCACAACTTTGGCCCTGCCTTCCGCTTCCTTCCTACCCCATCCCAGACCAGGTAGCTGGGTGTGGTCAAAAGGAAGGCAGACCTGCAAAGGCATGGACCTGTGGGGAAGTGCAAGCCCCCAGCTCTCTGTCATTGCCACTGCCACGGAGGAGAGAAGGTGGGAGAAGGCAATGGCAGCCACGCCCAAGGGCAAAGCCGGCAGCTGCTAAAAAGGCTTGAAAAAGTGGCTTCACAGCACTGGGAGCTTGGCCAGGGAACCCCTGTCTTGGCAGGGCCCTGCTTTGGGCCCCTACCCTGTGCCTCTGCCCTCCTGGCTGGGGTCAGATCTCACAAGCCTGGGCACGTGGCGCAGACACAGAGAATTCCCATGCCCTGGCCTCTTCCCTCCTGGGATTACGTCCTGTGGGGGCTCGTAGATGAACCCATTTAAAATGGATAAACAAAAGAAGGAATTAAACAAGCTGTAGGCCACAGTTTCACTCACCAATAACCTCCTGGCTGGCTCGCCAAAATATGTTGCCAGATTTTGTCTAGGTTCTTGGCTGAGTTGCAAGAAATGAATTTCAAGAGGAAGCCATGTTGATTAGGCCAGTAATTTATTAAGGTAGGGAGGGAAGAGAAATGGGAGAAAATAACAGATCGTGGGTCCCAGGTAGAGAGGAGGGGGGTGAAGAGTGATAAAGAAGGCTGATTTATAGACTACAATTGCCCATTGTAGATTATAATTGCCCAGGTTTTGCTTGCATGGCCATCATGGCAGGGGAAAAAACAGTGAGAGCTGAGAAACAGCGAGAGCAGGGTAGAAAGCAAACGCAGGAAAAAGGTAGGCACAGGCACAAGCGCAGGGACAGGGACAGTTTGCTTTCCTGCTTGCCTTTTAAACTGTTAATTATCCCACCCCTTTGCTGTTTGCTGCTTTGATTGATTACCCCACCCATCAATCCCCCAGGATGGCCCAATGATAAGGTCCCTGGAGGATATCCGGGGCTTCTTCTGGCTTCTGGAGGAAATCTTGTTCTGAATGGGAGAATCTCATGAGAGTCTTTCAGCAGCATCTTGGGGGTACTGGCAGACACATTTTAATGGTGGTGGTTTTTCTGCCAGGTTCCGGATCCATCTATTGATTCCCTATCTAGACTGCTTCAACATCACAAGATAATAAATGCAATGTTTGGATATTTTAAAAACACTCTGTTATGTAGATATGCTGCGGGTGACATAAGCCATCGAGATTTTAATATATTGAAATGTTTAAGTACAACTAAAATAACAAAAAGCAACAACAACAACAAAAAAAAACCCTGGCACCTGCAATTAAGAGATTTTTTAAAAGGGGCAGCAGTGACTCAATCATATATATTTTTTAAACCATAAGAGTGTATTACTAGAGATTCGTATTTGCTCATTTTCACCTATGTACTTTGTTTATATATGGCTCTATCTAACAATGACTCATTCAGAATTATGTGCAAAGAGAATCCAGTGTACCTAGCTTATGGAAAAGAGAATTCCTTGGAAGATATTAACCACCTTAAAAAATCCATTGTAGGGTTGAAGAAACAGATTCTGACTTGACCAAAACCAGACCATTTCAGAGCCTCTATTATTATCAGGGAGCCACTCACTGAATTGGGAAATTGCTGCTATTGCTGCCAGCTCTAGAATCGGCAAAATGGATGCCTGAAGCCCTGCCTTTTAATTCCCAGGAATGTTTCTACTTAATATTAGGAAATCTGCTGCTACTGCTACAGAAAATAATAATAATAATAATACTTCTAGACCATGTTTGCAAGTATACAAATCTTGTACAGACGAATCAAAATGACCAAAGTCAAATCACATCTGGAAACCGAGCTGTCAGAAAGTTTGGCAATGTAGTTTTAGATTTCTAAAATCACATATATCTAAATAATCACAGTTAAAATTTTATGTTTTATTCCCAGACACTTATGAGTCAGATAGATAGATAGACATAGATAGATAGAGTTTTAAATGTAGTTTTAAGATATGAATACTTTTTAAAAAGCAGGAATGAAGTCATAAAATACATACTATTCTGCAACTTTCATTTTTTACTTAAAATGGACATCTTTCCATGCCAGGAAGTGCATATAATCTACCTCATTTTTAATGGCTGCAAGGTAGTTTATTGTGAGAATGTATAATAAAAGATTTAGTTCATTATTAGTGACCAATTGTTTATTCCCTAAGTTTTATTATTACAAAAAATGTTACAATTTACAAGGAACATCATGTAGCACAGAATTAAAAGCCATAAATATTAGTTTCATTGATATAGCCCAATATTTATTCAAAAAGAATATATTAATTTATATTATGTGCTTCCCAGTAGCAAATAGAAGGGCCTTTTCCTTGTATCCTTGTCAACATCAATGTTAACAAACTTTGTCTTCACCAATCTAATAAATCAAATAGGGTGATATTTCATTGTTGTTTAATTTGTTTGTATTTTATTATTAAAGAGTGTGATCAATTTTTCATATGTCTTTTGTCTTTTTGTATTTCTTATACAGGGATTTTCTGTTTGTGTCTTTCATCCATTTTACTCCTGGGTAAATTCTTTGCTTTTGATTTTGTAAGAGTTGTTTATATTTTGCATTTATCAGTCCAAGGTCTCATCTTCTGGGCTGCATTTTTTTTTCTGTTTGTTGTTTGCCTTTTGAATTTGTTATGGTGTTTTTAATTATTTAAGTTATCAAATTAATTGATTTTTTGCAATCAGAATTCTGGGTTTTATGCTGTGCTAGAGTCACTCACTTTCACCACTCTAATATTTTTATATATAGGTATATTGTATTCTCCCTATTGTCTCATTTTCTTTGATCCACCTGAACTTATTTTGATGTGAGGAATGTGGTAGGGATCTATTTCATTC
Source organism: Cabassous unicinctus (assembly GCA_029593785.1). Taxonomy (NCBI): domain Eukaryota; kingdom Metazoa; phylum Chordata; class Mammalia; order Cingulata; family Chlamyphoridae; genus Cabassous; species Cabassous unicinctus. Next base: position 31,670 of record JAQZBX010006955.1, on the reverse strand, counting down.
CCCACCCCCCAACTGGCCATTACTCATAAGAGCACAGTTTATGAAATGATCTCTATCCATCCAATAATTTAGAGTGCCACTTTTATCATTGATCAAATCCCCTATATCTTCTTGGGACTAATTTTTGACTCTCTTTTGTTACACTGATTGCCTGTCTTAATGTCTAAACATTAAGGCATAATTCCATTCTTTTCTCACTAAACTTTACTATAAATCAGTGAGTTATCTATTCCCAGTTTTTCCTCTTAATTCCGTATCTCCTAATAGATCCTATTCTAGAATGAGATCCAACATAAGATTTTGTAGATTTCTCTCCAAAGTTCTTTTGAACTTGAACACCATTGGATTTTTCTTTAAAAAATTAGTGACGTTTTTCTTACGGACACAAAACTTCTTTTTCTCTTGGTGTATGTCGTTCCATAATCCTTACCATCTTCCCCACCAAGCCTCCTGCTTGACAGAAAAAATTGCAGAGGTGCAGTGTGGGGTGAAGGGAGAAAAAGACAATGTGTTCTTTGCAGTTCTTAATGGTCTGACCCTTCTATAAACATGGCAGAAGGAAAAAAGTGAACTAAAAGACTTTCCCTTACCAAAATCATGGAATTTTAATAGATCCTTCCACCTTTCTAGAAAGTGGAAAGTTCCATATTCTCTTATAGATATGAAAAATATTTCCAGACTCCAGAGCCTGCTCAAACTGCTCTTTATTGGGGTATAGATTAAATAAAACAAAACAATAGCACTTTATTTAATAGTAACACTGCTCCTAAAACTACAAATATTTTATTCCCTCTCTTCTGAAAACCTGGGGAGATGCAGCAACTTTTTAAAATAAGCTTCTCATGGAGAGATAGAAAAGGCTTGTCTTCTGGTGAAGACCTGTCTTGTTGCTAACAACGTGCAGACTTTGTTTCCTATGCATCACGATTGTTAAAGGAGGGAGGTTGAGGAAGCCCTAGGGACTTGTAGGGTTTAGGGTTAGCTAGCTCCTGAAACCCCGGACTAGAAGGCAGTGTACATTCAGCCAGCGCACCACTGCCCTGCTGTTTAAAGTCGCTTTACCGCAGCAACCAATAGGAAGTCTGTTGGATTTACTGGCTGCGTGAAAAGTGACTTGTCTCAATGTTTCTAAGCAACTGAGTACTTTTAGTATTTCTAACTACCGTCAAAACGTTGGCTTTTAAATACTTAATTCAGTTTTCTGCTACTTTTGTATTGGACTTGAACACCAATAAATATGGAAAAGGGGTGACAGAAGAAAAGTAAACTGTTATTCACATCGTACATGAACACACAATGGAAGTCCTCTCCTTATGCTATATCAGGCTTTAGAAAATATGTCACGCATGTACCCTTCTATTAAAAATTTATCAAAAGATCAAATGATCGAAAGATTATTCAAAATTAATAATTCAAGATTGTGCATGATATCCATGTAATGGCATTAAGTGTTGGAAGAAGGGCGTAGAGTATAGTCTAAATAATAAGTGAAATTTGGTAATAGTATGTAGAGCAATACCAAAATTTACTTATCAGAGAATATATATATCCATCTAACAATATTAACCTAGCAACATTTAATAAGATTCATATAAAACTACTAACAAAAACCCAGGAGATAACTAAAATATCTTAGAATTAATGATAGCTAAAAATGAAGTTATTGGATAAGACAAAAAGTAAAAATCAATGATTTTTCTCATGTAGCTATACAAATCAGCTGGAAGGTAATCTGGGAAATATTTTATTTTAATTAATAATAAAAATATCCATAAAATAACCAGGATTAGCCCTGATAAAAACTGAGAAAAGGACACTTTAAAAAGCAAAAATCTTTAATAAGATATTTAAAAATGAAAAATGGAGAGCCATATTCTGTTCCTAGATGGAAAGAGTGAGCTTTAGAGATTCTTCTTTAATTTTTTTATTCACCAGGAATAATAGATATGCCCACTAGTTTGAGAAAAAAAAAGTAGTTGAAATCCTAATTCATTTTATATCACAATTAATTCTAAATTAATATAAAATTAAAAATAAAAGTGGAACCATGAAGACCAGAAAAAATAAGTAAATATGTACCTGACTTAAAGTAGATAAGGCCTTTTATGCAAAAACAAAAAATGAAAAAAAGAAAATGATTACCAAAATAAATAACTATGAGACAAAGAAAGGACTTATAATGAAATTAATTGATATATTTTATCAAACAAAATTTGTGCATCAACAAGTGCTGTAGGCAAAAACTACAAGGCAAAACTTGGGAAAAGACTTGCAATAAATATTAAGCTAATGCTTCAATATTTAACTAATCCTTAGAAATAAATTTTTTAAATTTCTTATATCAAATGGGAAAAAAAAAATGACAGGACATGAAGGACACTTTTAAAATTTCCAAAATAAATATGAAAATAAATTTAATCCCACACGCAAATAATATAAGATTTAAAAATAAATTCTTTGCCTATCATTTTAATAGAGTTTAAAAAAGGGTAACAGCCAATGGGGTAAAAGTGCGGGAGAATAAGTGAGGGTCGTCCACCAATCAGTGGGGCTACTTGGCAGTGTTCCAGTAAGTCCTTCAACTTGTTTCGGTTGTTTACCCTAGTAATTCCGTGTAAAAAAATGTATCCTGAAGAAATAATGAGAAATACGTAGAAGTATTTATGCACATCTTTGTTAACTACATGAAAAGTTAGCCAAAATCCAAATGCCTAATAAGAGAACAGTAGTTAAATAAATTAAAGGATATTCATAAAATGCACTATATTACCAGATTTAGGAATCATGTTTTCAAAAAACTCTAAGGATGTGATAAGGAAAAAGTCAGTAACAAAAGACAATGAAAGCAGCAGTACGGTTTTGTTAAAACACTCCAAAACGGAGGTGTCTGCATTAGACCAAAACAACACGGGGAAAAAAAGCAACTTCTTATGGCTGGGTGGCAGGACAATGAGTGAATTTTCTTTTATGTTCTCAATTTTCTGCAAAGAACATATATTCTTTAAAACAAAAAAAAGTCTGAAAAGTAATATTTTAAAATGTAAACTCCTATCTCTATATTTTGGAATTAGTCTAGATTTTTGTATCTTTTTGTATTGGAATCTTTCTAGCCTTCTCTCATTCAAAGTTATTGATTAAAATCCGCATTATTTTATAATAAGTAAAATATGTATTCTTAAAAATTAAAATTGTGGATTTTATTATCTTGGTAGAAGGGAAAACATTTCACTATATGAAATGATGATCTCAGGCTGCCCTGAAAGTTCTCCTGTGGGCACCCCCTGGCCCAGCTCCCTGCATGCCCATCGTGGGGTCCTCCACGTCCTGGGTTGACCCCTTCGACCTTCACCTTGGCCCCTGCAGGATGGCCAGGACGGGCCAGGCTGACGCAAAGCTTTCTGTGGAAACACGTCGCTGACTCACGTTACTGATAAAGGGATTGTTTTAAAATGCAAATAATTTCTAGTCCAACTGCACAGCTTCTGGCCATCAGGGCAGAATGGAATTTGAGAAACTCGGGGACATCTGAAGGGGCATGGAATAAGCCAAGTGAGTCAGGGCCCCCCCTCTCCCAGGGCCTCCAGGACCAAAACATCTGCTTCCCGCGGGCCCGCGCCCTGAGAGCTGGAAGGAGGAGCGTGTGTCAGGACCCTGACTAACGTACCCATGACTCAGCCTTTTGCTGAGCCGGCCGGACAGAGGCCATCTTCAAAGGACCCTCACCCCATACGTGCCCTTGAAAACCTCGGCTGGATCAGGAGAAAGTACCGCAATTCTTCCAGGAAGCCAAGGCACTGATAAATGAGCGCGCATCCATACATGTTTTCACTCTGTTACCTAAGAAACTATCTTCAAAACAGAAGTCCTCATGAAGGCTCTGGAGCGGCATCAGACACTCTTCTGCACTGTGCGACGATGTGTATATTGTTTGGCAGGAATTCATCCGGGGAAGATAAACTAGCACATTTTGCCAGCATTCTATTACTCTTGACCCTGACCTTGGCTGGAGGCTGTTTCCAGTTACGCTCCATCTTAAAGAAGGACAGGCCTACTCTTTCCTCCAGTTTCCAGTTTCCTTTTTCACTTCTCTTTCCTGTTGCCCCAAGGACACCCCTTAGGTCATGAGGCGGGGGGGTAGAAACACGTGCTGTGACTTTCCTCTTTAGCTGTGTTTCTTATTTGAACTCAGCAACCCAAGGGCTACCATGGAATCCTCTTCTTTAGACCATGCAGGTTCACACTTAGAAAGAACTTGATTTTAGCTGAGTATTGCAGGATTGCACACAGGAGGTTTCCCCCCGAGGCTGACCACCCCAATCTTCAGCCCCCACCCCTGGCACGTGGTGGGCCCGGGTACTGCACTCTGCGCCCATCCCTTGCCCCTCATCAGCTGGGTGTTTCCAGGGAAAAGAGAACTGATTCCCATTAACGGTGAAGCCAGCGCGGGCTCCGCCATCACTGCAGATGTTGCCAGGGTGGAGCCACAGGCTTCGTGAGCAATAATTGTCATCGAAGCTGAATATACTGTAATTACACAGTTTTGAGCTCTTTAGGTTTAATAGTACCCTTACAAGTGAAAATTATGTCTAATAATCGTTGAACAGTTTCAGTAGGTTCTTTACATACATTATCTTATCCTTAAAATAATCCCATGTGGTAGGTATTATTATCGCAATTTGGCTTATTAGAAAACAGAAGCTTGGCAGGGATAAGAAACTTTCCTAGGGGCAATAAAATGGTAACTGACAGAACAAGATTTGAGGCCCGGCCTGCTTCATGCCAAGGCTGGCTCACACTCTCTCTGCTCCACTGTGTCTCGACACGACACTGAGAAAATCTGAAAGAGTCCTTAAAAAAAGGAAAATCCTTACGATTTTTGTATAACTGACTGCTGTCGAGATGTGTTTAATTCTTTCATTTTTACAGCAAAACAAGTTTCAGGAATTTTTTTTAAGTGGTCATGTGACCATTCTCCATGCAGATACCCTAGTATTTTGTGTCACCCGATGAAAGGAGTAAATAAACAATTTTGAGACACCTGACCTAGTTAGTTAAAGTGGAAATTCCCAGAGATTTAGTGGCTATTCTGGAAATGTGGAAACTGAGTCCAAGTGCATTGAAAGGATGTTCTTTTAGATACAAGACACAGAGGCCGGGGGAGTAGCAATGGTCCCCGCTGCCCAGCTGCCCCTGCCCCCAGGCCAGCTTGGTACTTCGCAGCATTGTAAATGGTCCTGTTGCTAAAGTAAATACCACGCAGTAGGTTGGCTTACGCAATGGGAATTTATTGGCTCATTGTTTTGAGGCTAGAAGAAGTCCAATTCAAGGGTTCATCAAGGCCGTGCTTTCTTCCCAAATCCTAGGGTTCTGGGGCTGCCTGCTGGCGACCCTTGGTCCTGGCTGCCCTGCCATGCGGCAATGCACGTGGCGGCCTCTCCTGGCCTCTCCCTTCTCTTCCGGGTTCCCTTGACTTTCAGCTTCTGGCTGCTCCCACGGGGCTTTTTTCTCTCTCTCTGTGACCTTCCCTATAAGCCTTCAGCCATGGGATTAAGGCCCATCCCGGGCTACTCTTAGGGAAGCCACCTCACCGAAAGGTCCTATTTTCAAGGGTTCACACCCACAGGAATGGATTAAGGTTAAGAACATGTTTTCCTGGGGGACACTGCTCCAAGCCACCACAGGTGCCCAAGGCAAATGCTGTGCACAGCTGTCTAAGGCTCGCCCCTACAGGAGTGGACAGGGGAGGAAAAGCCACCTCGACATGGTCCCAGGTCCCAGCGGCTTGATCCTGTCATCCTGCTGCAGGCTGGGCGTTTTACCTGCTCCGGCTCCTGAGTCCAGCTCACGAGGGACGCGCTGGCTGAGCAAGCCTGCGTTTGGAAGCCATTTGCTTTTCCCTGATGTTCACGGCTGCAGGCCCCGCAGCTATTGCTACTGGAAACGTTACTGACGGAGTAGAAAGAGAGGAGGGCAGGCCTTGGTTTCACGCTTGGAAATGGACGTGTATTACGGGACAGAGCTAGAAAGCAAATGCATATCTGCCACTGGCATTGCTTAGCCATTCTGAAACCTTGGGTCTCTCATCACATCCTATAATGTGAGAGAGTTTTAAAAAGAAGCAGCCATAGCCGGTATTCCAACAAAGATAACAATTCCTCTGTTTTGTTTTGGGGTGTTTTTTTTTTTTTTTGGTACTTTTGCAGGTAATCCTCCAACCACCTCACATTTACAGCTGCCAGAAAGAATCCCAGGCTGATGACTGCTTTGCAGATTGTTCCTGTGTGTGTGCGATGAAGAATTACCTGGTGAGAGGGCAGGTGTGAGTAATGAGAGCTAAACGCTTGAACTCCAGTGAGCTCTGAGTGTAGCGAGTCACCTCATCATGCCGTTACCAGGGCTGAGAGACTGGCATTTAAACGTCCGACCGGCGTGCCCCACTTGCTGACACCTTTGTTAATTTTTAAAGCTTTTTTTCTACTCTGTTTTCCTCTGATTATAATTTTTGCTCATTTCATAACACTTGAAAAATATATAGACAAAATGAAAATTGTGTATATTCCATAACTGAAAACAACTACTATTAACATTTTGGATAATAATTTCAATCTAAGAGTGAACACTTTAAAAATAACAAATGCAGACCATACTGCAACAAGTTTAATGTGTTTTGATGAAAAGAGACTGCATTCATTTATGTGCCATCAAGAAAAACTAGGACACAGAGTCTTTACTTACTTATTTACTTACTTCTTTTTTATTTGTACCACTTAAATAGACTTCCACGGAGATACAGTTTAGCTTTTTTGTTGTTAATTAAATGATGTAAAATTGCCTTCTGGGGGCATATATTTCTGAGAGTTGTAATGCTTGCACTGATGTCAATAACTGATAGCACAATCAGGACAGAACGGTTCTTGATAGAACCACGGACGTCCTCTGTGCTGTGCCTTTTTAATCACACCTGCCCGCAAGCCCAACACTTGGTCACCACGGATCTGTCCTCAGTCGCTGTAGTTTTGCTGTTTCCAGAATGTCCGATAAATAGACGCATACAGCAAAGGATGTTTTGAGAGAGACTTCTTTCCCTTGGCACCATATCCCTGCAATTCCTCCCTGATGCTGTAGACCAAGAGCCCGTCGCTCCTGGGTGCTGAGCAATATTCAGTTGCACAGGTGCACTGCGGTCTGATTATCCATCCTCAGGGAAGAACATTTGGGTTGTTTCCAGTTTTTGGTGATTCTGAGTGGAACTGCTGTGAGGATTCACGGGCAGGTCTTTGTGTGAGCCTAAATTTGCAGTTCTTGAGGGTAAATGCCTCAGAGTGAGATTGCTAGTTACGGTAAGTGTATATTCATAACAAACTACCAAACTTTTCTCCAGAATTCCTGTACAAGTTCATATTCCTACTAAGAAGGTGTGAGAGTTCCGGTTGCTCCTCATACGTGTCAATATTGGTATTGGCAGTTTTTATTTTTTATTTCAGACATCCTAATGGGTGTACATCTCAACTTGGTGTTAATTTGCAGTTCCTTAATGACTAATAATGATGAGCAGCATTTCATGTGTTTGTCACTAATATAATCTTGGGTCCGTTTTTTGGTCCATTTCTAAAATTGGGTTGTTTGTTTTCTTCGTGTTGAGTTTTGAGAGTTCTTTATATTTTTTCGATATAAGTCTTTAGCTGGATATTTGATTTGTAAATATTTTCATCCGGTTGGTGATTTCTCTTTTCATTTTCTTTACAATGTCTTTCAGAAGGCAAACCTTTTAATTTTGATGAAGTTAAAATTGAGCAATTGTTTCTTTTGTAGATTATGCCTTTTGTATCATGTCTAATAAATCATCACTTAATCCCAGGTCTTAAAGAAGCTGCTTATGTTTTCATCTAAAACTTTGCTAGTTTCGTAGTTTATGTTTATAAATGACATTTTAAGTTAATTTTTGTATGAGGTGTGAGGTTTAGGTTGAGGGATTTTTGTTTTGTTTTGTTTTTTACTCATAGATATTAATTGATTCAACACCCTTTGTTGAAATGATTGTTCTTTCTTCTATTAAATTGTCTTTTGAACTTTGTCAAAATCAACTTATCATATTGGTGTGGGTCTATTTATGAACTCTATAATCTGTTCCACTGGTTTATGTTTCTATAGTTTCACTAGTGTAGATTATTGTAGGATTTGAGTAAATCTTATACAATCTTATATAATTGGGTAGCATGGGTACTATAACTAATCTTTTTCAAAATTGTGTTGGCTCTTCTAGTTTTTGTGCTTTCCATATAAATTTTAAAATCCCCTTATCTAAAGCTACAAAATATCTTTCTGGAGCTTTAATTTGAATAGGTTGAATTGATCTATAGCTTCATAGATCAATTTGAGAAGAACTGGCATCTTGAATTCCAACCTATGCATACATTGTATCTCTCCATTTATTTAGGTCGTTGATTTCTTTTATCAGTGTTTTGTATTTTTTCCACATGTAAATCCTATACATATTTTGTTTGATTTATACCTAAGTATTGCTTTGATTTTGAAATATTGTAAATGGTATAATATTTTTAATTTTGAGTTCTAATTATTTATTACTGGTTTATAGAAATATGATTGATTTTTGTGTATTTTCTTTTTATTCTATGACCATGCTAAACCCACCTTCTAGTTCTAGGAGTTGGTTATTTTTTGTAGATTCCTTAGGTTTTCTTTGTAGACAATCATGTCTTCTGCAAATATGGACAGGTTTATTGCCTTATTTCCAATCTGTGTGCCTAATAATTATTTTCTCGCATTTTTACCCTGGCTGAGACTTCCAGTAGGAATGGTACAAGTTGATATTCTTGCCTTGATCCCAGTCTTAGCAGGGACACATTAATCTTTCACCATTAGATGAGGAGGATGAGCTGGGACCTTCTCCCTCCCTCCCTCCCTTCTTTCCTTCCTTCCTTCCTGCCATTGGAAGAAGTAGCTTATATAAGATTTTTAGGCAACAACCAGGATTTGTATTCTTTCTGCAAGGTGTCCTTGAATGGTTTTCAGCTGAAACATTGAGGAGTGACAGTTGTCAGGTCATTCCACTGGGAATAATAACCAAGTTCATACATGTGCCAGGAAGGCCAAGTATGTCATCACTGCCAACTGGCTAACAGCAATTGTAAGACAACATGGATTTTAAGTTACATCCTGACCTCAGAAATATTAAAAGGCAAAAATGTGCACCTTGAAAATTTTAATATATAGTAATTTTTGAAGTAAACTTTATTTCAAATTCAAAAAATAAAATAACAGACAAGAGGCAGCCAGATGAGCCAGATGAGCTATGGAAGCATTATTCTGAAAAATTCTGTCCAGTAATTTTTATAATTTGCTTCAAAAATTAATCCTATTTCATGAGAAATTTTCCAAGTCATGAAAAACCCTCTGTAAGAACATTATTTTAATAACTGCCTCAAGTTTCAAGGACCTATCATAATTTATTTAATCAGCCTTCTATTGAACATTTATTTTCAGTTTTTACTATTTCTTACAATGCTTTGATAAGCATTTTTTCTGCCTTGGATTTTGCATGTATATGAAAATTATCTAGAAGGAGAATTATTTGGTCAATAGATGGTTTGTCTAATTTTTTGGTTAACTGTCCCTCCATGGATATAATTTCATGCTAGGACAAATTCAAATGAACCTGGAGAAAATGAGTCAGGGTTGATAACATAACTTTGTATGCTAAGGAGAACTTTGGTTACCACATCATTAAATATGACACAAATTTAAACTGTCAGATTTCTCTTATTCATCTGCATAAAAGTAGAGTACGGGGGAATTAAGAAATTCTTGATTTCCCCATAAAATTTTCTGGTAAGATAAGAAAAAATAAATCAATTTCATAACAATCTTCCTGTTACTGAGGGAATATTGCTGTAAATTATAGGCTAAAAATATGCTTACTCTATGAAACAGAAGGCTTTTCAACCTGAGACAGAGCAAGGTAATTTAATAGAACACAAAACACAATTTATGAGTTATAGAAAATTGTAAAAATTTTCTTTCTACTCTTATTTGTAAACCAAAATAGCCCACGAACTCCATTCCATTACTAGATGGGTCACTACGGGAAAGTTTGTAAACATGTCTTGGATAAGAATCTCAGTTGTGTTGGAGTTAAAACAAATACGTGTTGCAATACAATTTGTGCCAATGTTTAGCTTAGCTTAGAAACAGAAAATGTTAACACTGTAATTTCAAACTGTTGATACTGGTTTGTATTTTGGGGGCCAGCACTGAAATTGATATAAACAAAAAGTACTTACAGTGGGTTTTTAATTCATTCTGTCTTGTGGTTCAAGCTGCTTGCTGTTTAAAGGAGGAAGTAAGAGGGAGAGATTAGGGGTGAGTGACAGGCACATTTATTCATTTCTTAGCAAGCGTGATTTCAAAAGTACATGAAAACCGAATAAAGAGATTCACAGACTCTTAGAAGGTGAAATGCACACAGAGGCAGCATGGGGCTGTGGAGGAAGCCTTGGGCTGAGTTGGGATTCCTGCCACTGTCAAGCTGTGTGACCCAACATGTGATCACGGAGGGAGCTTGGGCTCATTTACAAAGTTGTGAAAATCAATGAGATAATTGATAGGAAAATTTCTATTTCAAAACCTTATGTCGGATTAGGCTCAATGAACTATCATTTATGAAGGGCAAAATAAATGCTCACGATGTGACCTTGAGCAAATCATTTAACCTTTAAAAGTCCTGTTCTTTTGTCTGTAATATGGATATTTACTTCATAAAATCAATGTAAAGATCAAGTGAAATAATTTCGTGAACACGTAAAAAGTGCAGGTTAAGGAAACGCCGTTAAGACGCTCTCAGACCCGTTTCCCGAGGGGCGCCTTTTGTTTGATCAGCTTTAGGATAGTCCCTGGCCACTAATGGCTAGAGCCCCCTCTGTAGCAATGCTGGAGGCATTATTTCAATGCAGGCTTTAGAAAGACCCTCAAAGGATGAGACCTTGTTGTGGAATATGATCCAAGAATCTCCATTAAATTTTTTTTTTTTTTAATCACTGCACTACTTCTTCCACACCTAGGAATATCCCTCATTTTCCATGCTGGACATGATAATTCTTATGATTCCTTACAATTGTATTTGAACTGCTTCATTGATTGCTGTGCTGCCCTGCATCAATTCTTTCAAGTATAGCTTTATTAACAATATTTCTAAAACTTTCTTTATTCCCATCTGAGACGATACCTGCATAGAACCTGAAAATGCAGGTGATGCCTTGCTTTGCCTTCAGTGCTGCAGTCCTTTGTGAATGGGCAACGTGGCTAAGGAGTTTTATTGATCTCCAGGCATTTTGTTTAGGAGAAACAAGAGGTCTCAGGGCTCCTTATCAGACTCTCCACCCCAAATCCCTCTGTTGTATGCCTACTTACAGTGTCATGGAATCATACAAACCTTCCCCTTGCTTCCTCAATTAATCTTTCAATCTCCACGCACAGCTGCTTTCAAAAGCGATTGTAAATTAAAAATCATGTTGGAACACATATGAACTGCGTTGTTATCAGAGTATTAAAATGAGCCTCTGTCTTCACATCATCCAAGCCCTCAAGACAGAAGGGGCCCGCTCCATCCGAAGGGCAGTGTAAGGCACCCTTAGCCAGACTTCACATGGCTGCACGGGGCAGGCTTAGGCGGGGTCGTCTGGACAGAAGCTGGAGGATTTCTGGCAGCTGCCCTCAGACTGAAGGATGGCCTGTAAGTGACCACCCGGAAGAGAACTGCACGGAAAGATCTAGTGAAGGGGAGGGTCCTGCAGACCCCACAGAAACACCCAGAAGAGAAAGAACACAGCTGGGCTGGCAGCAAATCCCAGCATGCTGGTCAGATCAGACCTTTCCTGCCACTTACCTCCCATCGTCTCCACCTTCCGTTTCTGGAGGAATCAAAAGCTTTGCTTGGTTATCAAGCTGGGGTACAGGGTGTGTGTGGGGAGGTGTGAACACAAGGCAGCGAAAGAGAGAAGCAGCCACCAGGCTTTCCGTTCCCTCTGCAAGGCCGTGCCATGGAGGCCCTTGCTGGGAAAGGGAGAGTGCTAACTCTAAATGAAATTTTAATTACCTAAATAATACGGTTTTATGACTAGCAGAAATAAAAGGAGGTTTCATTACTAGTGAGTGACCAGAAAAGTCAAGGGCTGTCCCCGAGTTCCCTAAAGGTTTGGAGAAGAATCAGCCCCGCAGACCAGGCTCGAGTGAGCAGCGTGGGTGTGAGGAGCGAGGTGGCTTGCTGACGGCACCCGCTCGTCTGTCCCCCTGGCTCAGAGCAGGTGGTTGCACGTTAAACGCCAAGGGCTGTCAGAGATGAGCTGCAATCTTAAGCAGATTTATTTTCACCGCGTGATAGGAAGTCTGTCAAATTGTGGACCAAAAACGCGCAGAGAGGCCACGGACTCGAACGCCCTCCGTGTCCTCCCTCCCCAGTGACTGAGCTTTCCCTCTGCTAAGAGCCATAGTGAGCAGCAGGCAGGACTGGCTAGGAGAACTGTGAGGGCATCTGCTGATGCTTCCACGGTGGGAGACAGGGAGGGAAGCCCACCGCACTCGCCTTTACGCTGCTGCTTTCGTTTCATTTGTGAATACCCTCTGGTCTCAGGAAAAGGATTTCTTTTGAAATGGTTTCACCAATGCCGAGGATAAGATCTCACTCAGATAAAGGGAAAACTTCCCGAACCCCAAGGGAATGCTCCTCCCAGGGCTGTAATTTCTGTAGAAGAGAAGGAGGTCTTGGAGATAAACAGAGCTGAGACCATGCTGGAAGAAAACAAACCTGCTTGTTGCTCCCTGGAGCGTGGATTTCCTAATATAGTCCTGGAGTTTGAGAACTCAGGCTGCCTGGCCCTGGAGGGAGGCTCAGTGCTCTGTGCTCCAGAACCCGGGGCCTGTGCCCCATGAGAATCCCTGGGCTGCCATGGGTCCTCCCTGGGAAAGAGAGGAAGGTCCCAACTCGGTTGGCAGGACATGCCACTGCAGAGGTGAAATGCAGTAGGGGGCCAACTCACCTCCCACCCCTTCCCTGGCCCTAAAGAGGGAAAAGCTCACCCACCAAAATGCATTCATTCATTCAAAATGCACATTAATTAGCTCCAGACAGTGTAATCTTGGCTTCAACACTCATCCGACCAGTGCTTGGCTCTGCACTGGGCACTGGACATAAGAGATGAGTAAAAGCAACCAGAGACGTGACAAAGGCAAGTGCAGGGCAACAGGAGCAGGCATTGTCTGTAAATGAGATAGGAAAACAAGCTAAAATAAGTCTGCTTTTTATTATCACCATGCACCAGCAATTCTAAACATCAGTGATAAAATACCCTTCCCTGAAACAAAACAAACAAAACACTTTCGTTGGTCTAAATTCTAAACAATTGCTGCAATTACTATGGGATTTTAATAATGTATATGTCAGCTTCAACTGTGCACATTTTTAAAAATATTTTTTTTATTTTAAAAAGATACTTAGATTATATAAAATGTTACATAAAAAAATATAGGAGGTTCCTATATGCCCCGCTCCCCACACCTCCCACATTTTCCCACATTAACAACATCTTTCATTAGTGAGGTACATTCATTGATATTGATAAACACATTTTGAGCATTGCCACTGAGCATGGATGATAGTTTACATTGTAGTTTACACTCTCTCCCACCCGATTCTGTAGGTTATGGCAGGATATATAATGGCCTGTATCTGTCATTGCAGTGTCATTCAGGTCAATTCCAAGTCCTGAAAATGCCCTCATATTACATCTCTTTTTCCCTCTCCCTGCATTCAGCACCTCCAGTGGCCACTGTCTCCACATCAATGATACAGTTTCTTCCATTGCTAGAAAAGCATTAAGTCTATGGTAGAATACCAGTAAGTCTACTCTAGTCTGTTCTTTATTACCCAATCCTGAGGATTCTGGGATGGTGATGCCCACTTCACCTCTAATTGAGAGGGGGCTTCGATCCCATATGGCTGATGGATGGGACTCTCTTGCTTGTAGTTGTAGACTTTCTCGGTTCCTTGGTGTGGTGGTTGTCCACCCTCATCTCCTTGTTGGTTGTTCTGGGTGAGTCCAATGAGCTGGGGAATAGGTGTAGCAACTCTGCTGAGTCTCAGGGCCCAGCTGGCACATGGACAGCCCAGAGAGTCAAGTCTCTTGGATGTACACCTACCAACTCCAGCACCAACTATAGGTTCAAATAAAAGGGACAGAAGAGGCATGTGTAGAGAAGTCACATCTGAGTCCAACTCTGTCACACTTCGGAGCACCAACTGTACACATTTTTATTACTTATTCTTTAATAACCATCATATTCTATGTATGTCAATTCAGAGAATTCCCAGTTATAAGTTGTTCCTGACACACATACACTCAGCTACACTTGATTGTTTTGAGAATAAGTACATAATGGTTCAGAATTGTTCAAGCTCATTTTGGGCACAATTTCTGTCCAACCCTGTGGTACTAGATATTCTTGTGTTTAAATGGTATATTTGAAATAAAAAATGATAGCAACATGATTGTAAAGACAAAGAAACCTAGTTTATATGATTTCTGTGAATGCTCAGAGTTTTTATTTGTGCTGAAAATTTAAATCAGTGAATGAGAGTGGAAATTGCCGGGCAAAATGTGATATTTTTATTTGATAAGTACACATTTTAGTTTATATATGGATATTCTACTGAACTGGAATAATATCTTAACAGTTGAAATATGTTGTTTTAACATTTTTAATTGCAAAACTAAAGAATGAATCATTATTGTGAAAAATTACATCAGTAGTATGATAGAGTTGTCCTATCTTTTCAGATCCTTTGTTTTGGTTAAAATTCACTTTTTAGTTACTGGACACTTATTTACAGAACATGTTTTTATGTTGGTCTGGAACCAGGGAATCAAAGATCAAACTCCTAAATAAATACTTTTGTTTCCCCCCCCCCCTTTTCCAAACTGTAATATTTACTGTATTTTAAATTATTTTAGTAATCTGATTAAATATAAGAATAAAATGAATGTGTCCCTGTCTGCTGTTCTTTTGACCCTTACACATTATTTATGGAATTTCTTGAATATAAATGAGATTAATTTTGTCATATAAAGGACAGGGGTATAAAAATGCTCTCTGGGTGTCAGATGTGCTTGTCACTGACCACAGCATTACCGACAAAGACAAATACTTTCTGAGCTGTTCTAGGGCTATGGATGTAACAGTGACCATGACGGATGAAATGCCTGCCCTCGTGGAGCTTACATTCCTTTGGGGAGAGACAGGACACTCTGGAAAACAAATAAACAAGGAAAATGGATCAAGATCTCCTGTGGGAGGGGCTACAGTTGTAAATAGACTGGTCAGAATAGACCTCAGTGAGGATGTCGTTTGAGCAGAGATGCGAAGGAGTGACAGTAGGAGACCACCCCTCTGTCCTCCAGGAGCTCCTGGGTCAGTGTGTTCTGCCACCTCGCTGACCAATCCCTCTACTGTCTGGGAAGCAGCAGAGTAGAGAGGAAGTCAGTGAGGTCCACGGACCTCGAAACTTTCTCAAAGACAGATTTTTGTCCCATACTTGAAAAATAACTGAAATAAAATCTGATTCTATTGAATCCTATTTCACTTATATTTAATTTAATGAATACCTTCATATGCAGCACATTTAAATAAGCATTGTTTGGAGAAAATATGAACAAAATTCAGCCCCTGTTTTCAAAGAGTGAAACAAACAGATACAATGTAACTACTGCTCTGGAGAAGTCTATATACAATACAAAAGCTTTCAACAAAGGGCTGTTGGCAAGGTTAAACCTGGCAGCATGAGGTTGGAGAAGGCTTCCTGGAGACAATGGCTTTTGAATTGATCTTGAAAAATACCTAGGATTTGAATACACAGATGGGTCCTGTAGGGTGGCCTTATGAGCTGAAGCCCAGGCGTGGGAAGCTGTAGGAGATTAGAATAACTGTCTGTGGGTTCTCATCTGAGATGGAGACATGCCAGTGATGAGGAAGACTAGGGAGCATCCAGAACTCGTTCCAGAGTGTCGGCTTTAGGGTTGGAAAAGGTAGATTAAGACAAAAGAGTGGGGGTGGGCCTCACTGTGCAGCTTCTTTATAAGTAGACATGTGTTTACTTAATGATGGAAGCCGTGCTCGAGGCTGGCTGTAGTGAAGGAAGGGCTAGGAAATTTAAGGAGACCGAGGACAAACGGGGGTCAGAGGGGACCTCAACGTGGGGTTTACATCGGTGAAGATGACCGCGGAGGAAAGGCTGGAAGGGAAGACGGTGAGCCTGGCACAGCCATCAGCGAGACAGTGGGAACAGGGTCAGATGGGGAGAGGGGGTGGTCACAGTTCATTCAGTGTTTAACTAGCCGGCTCCTCGTAGGTTACGCCTGGGGCCCCGCATTCCTCCTCCATGTTGGTAGGCTAGCATTTCACAGTGTCAACGGGGCAGCATCCCTTGCTCATGGAGTCAGGCTTGGTGGAGTCAGCTTCAGCCAGGGTGGCACCTGTGGTTCAGCTCCCACCCGCTGTAAGCGCCGAAGCTGTCAAGATGCTCCATGCGTTCTTGAAGGTCCACGATACTTATATACGGCCCAGAGCCGATTGACAAGGGGTGTGTTTTACAAACCAAAAATAGAAATGTAGACATTCTCGCTAAATATGATGCTCTAGGGCAACCCCAAGGGACCCCAGACAGGGCAGTGTTTCCATCAAAGGCAGGGAGGACTCCCCAGCCTCTTCTGGAAGGAAGATGGGCAAGGAGGGACTCTCTGAACTCTCGAGTATTTTCCCTTGCTGAAAGCTCTCCCCCCACACACTGCTCTTCCAGGACATTTAAAAACTGCTGAGTTATGGCACTTAATGAGGAAGGAGTCGGGGTTTCACAGCAGAGAACAGATGTACTGCCAGCTGTGCTCTAGTCTGCCCTTTGCAATTGCTGGAAGAACCATCTTATTTTCTGAAAGATCATTCACTTAGAAGTGCACAATTTGGTGAAGGACTCCATGTGCCCAACGTGTACATGCTACATTTATATTCCTGGGTGCTGTCAAAATTGATTTTTAAAAGCAATCTATGCCCTAGCAAAGGTGGCACATTGTGAGAAACATAGAAGGACAGGGCAATGACCTTGAGAACTGAAGTACAGTGCACGAGAGCAGAGAACTCAGAGCATGCAGATGAGAGTTCTCTTCCAAGTCCTCTCCCTCTCTCTCTCTCTGTCTCCTCCCCCATTACTCTTTCCATTCCTCCTTTGTAAAGTCAGGTCATATAAGGTGTACTGTCTTCAAAACAAGGAGAAATGGCCTTTGGAATCCCTTAGGGTGTCTCAAAACTTCTTCAACTGCTTTTTGCTTTGATGTTGGGATTAGTATCCAAATTACAAGAGGTGGGACATTTTCATTAATTCTAGGTTCAGAATTCAGAACAAACAATAATAGCAAATCCCCTAGGGAAGTCCTAAAGGTCCATTTTTGGAAGAGAATGTCTGTGTTTATATTTCCAGTTTATAAAACATGTACCAACCCTTTGGCCTAAGAATATGTTTACAGAAGAGGAAAACACCCACAAAACAAATAAACTGCATGCTGCAGTTTAGATTAACAATCCTTGGCTCTCCCTTTTGGGACACTATTTTTCCCTGCCTGATAAAAGGATTCACAGCCCTGTCAAGCGGTTTCGGTGGAACCATCATCCTTATACCCACAGTATGGTTCTTATTCCCTCCAGTCTGATTTGCTGACAACTGGCTGGAATTAGACAGATAAAGCTCTAGCCTGACTAGGAAGCTTCACCGACCAGCAAACAGCGTGTCTTTCTCCTAGGGGCTGCTTCTGGGAGAATGTTGTGGTCTGGATTGCAAAGGGAGGTGGGGACCCTTCATCGTGGGCCTTGGCTTCTGTTCTGATTGTGCAGACTTGACCTGGCAACTCCTACTTTGATGCATTTTGCCTTTTTTTTTTTTTTCCAGTGAGATGTTTCTGATTGCTGTTGATTTCTAGGAGTTCTTCATATATTCTTAATACTAATTCATTGTACTATGTGCAAATATTCTTGCAGTTTGTAAATTGTATTTGCATTTCCTTTAAGATGGCTTTTGATAAACAAAAGCTCTTAATTTTAATGTAATCATATGTATTCATCTTTCTCTTTGTGTTTAATGCTTTTTTGTTGTTGTTGTTTAAGAACTCTCTCCCCCTACCTCTTAGGTATTTTAAAGATCTGTTTTTCACACTTAATCCCTTAATCCACCTAAAAATGATATGGGACAAGGATACTATGTCAGCGTTTTCTGGTATGTATAACAATTTTCCCAGCGCCGTTTACTGAATAGGCGCCCCCTTCCTGCATGGCACGCATCCTTGTCATAGTCCAGTGTTTTCCACACGCCTGGCACCATGTCTGATCTTTCTACTCTATCTCGTTAGTCAATTTGCCCATCCCCAGACCAATATCACACTGTCTTAACTGTATGGCTTCATATATCCTCATTATTATGTGAAAACTCTCCCTCTTTCTGCTCTTCTGCAGGAGTATCCTGGCATTTCTTGTTATTTTACTTTTCCTCAATTTCCTAAAAAAAATTCCTCTAGACATTTTTGCTGTAATTCCATGGAATCCATAGATCTAGTCAGGGGAGAACTGATATCTTCATGATATCGTTTCTCTCATGAACATGATCTCTCTCCATTTAAGTTTCTAAAAATATGTATCAATAAAGCACATAATTCCCTGGGTTAAAGTCTCGCCCGGCTTTGTTTGTTTATCTGCTGATTTGTTGCTTTGCTCTCCATGTTTCCTTGCATCCTACACCTTCCTTTTGAGTCCAGTTTCCTTGTGAAACGGCTATGTTTTCGATTGTTATTATTTTTTACTTCACTCCTGAATGAAATTTTGATGTGAAATTCAATGTTGACATTTATTTTAGTTCAATATTTTGAATGTACTACCCTAGCATCTTCTGGAATCTAATTTACAATAAGAAGTTTGCTGTCAATTTGATGACTAAACCTTTTAATGTAATCATTCATTGTCTCTCTGGTAGCTTTTAACAGAACACTTTATTTTGGATATTCTGTAGTCCCCCTGTCATCTGGAGGCATGTGGGCTTCTTATCATTTCCCTTGCCCAGGATTCAATATTTAGTTTCTGTCTGGGCATCCATAATTCCCTTCAATAATGGATACATGTTAACCTTTATTTCTTTAAATACTGCTTCTCCCCTATTCCTCATATTTCCCTTGTCTGAAATTTCTGTTTGAAGATGCTAGAAAATCTAGTTTATCTTGTATATCTTTTGCCTGGATGGTTTTATTGCTTCCTTTTTAATTTTGAGCATCTTCAAAATATGTATTTCATGGGTGAACCTTGAAAATATGCTAAGTGAAGGAAGCCAGGCACAAAAGACCATCTATTGCATGATTCCACACATATGAAATGTCTAGAACAGGTAAACCTTTTCAGATAGAAAGTAGATTGGTGATTGCCTGGGGCTGGAGGGGGGAAGATAAGGGAAGACTAATAATGCTGTGGGGTATTTTGTGGGAGGTGATGAAAATACTCTAAAATTGATTGTGATGAGGTTGCAAGCTTGTGAATAAACAGAAAACATTGAACTGTACCCTTTAAATGGATAGATTGAATGGTGTGTGAACTATATCTCAAAGCTGAAATTACAAAGTAATTTGGAAGAAATTTATTTTAGATTTGCCTTTTATCTCTAGGGCTTGTGGTGTGAATTCTCCCAGTTTTTCATCTACTGACCTGTTTTCTTGTCTCCATTCAAATTTTTGAGAACATTTTAAACAGATTTTCTTATTTCTCCCAGGGAAATCCTTTCTGCCTGTTTTGTTCAAGACGTCTCCATGGAGGTATCTCAACAGACTTCATTTTGCCCTCACTCCTGATTGATATTTCAGCTGGGTGTACAACAGATAGACATTAAGTTTTATCCTAATAGTTTGAAATTATTATTTTATTGTCTTCCGGCATCTATTTTTAATGAAAAAGGAGCCGGCTGTTAATCTGACATTCTTATGAGCACTGCATGTTTCCCTAGATTCTCATCAGTTTTTGCATTAAGCCTTATTCTCTGGTTTCCCACAATGTGCAGGATTGTGGTTCATTGTGAAGATTCTTTTTCCAGAGTAGTCCCAGCCCAGTTGGTCATTTATGGTCCTGGACCATTGAACAGACTTCTTTTAGTCCCTCCATCATAAGTAACAGTCCCTTTAAGCTCTCAGAGTGAAGCAGGAGTCTCTGACCTCAAATTTTATCCTCTCACAAGTGTTAAAATCCAAGCTTCTGGGACCTTTATCTGTTTCTGATATCCTCATGGGCAGTTGCTTTCACATAAAAGTTCCTCTTTATGTATGTGTGTATGTATGTACTGACCCGGAGATTTCATTTTCTTGACTTGGAACTTAAAGTATTTTACATTTTTGACACACTATACAGTTTTCCATATTAATTCAGTGCATAAGATTGATCTGAAAGAACTCCTGTATTTTGAGGTCCTGACAATTATATTTATCATCTCTAGTTACTCTTCATTGTTCATAGATATCTATTGTGTGAGTTCTCATTCCCGTGTTAAGATATTCCCTCAATTTTTCTTATAAATGTAAACTGTAAAGACTTTCATGTCTCCCTTTTTATTTTGAAGAATCCTTTTTCTCAGATTTTTCTCCTTCCTTTGACTCCCTGGCCTTTTCTACTTATGTGATATTTCCACTCAGGCCTCTTCCCCTGCCCTGTCCCACCCCTGCAAAAGCCTCCCCCTGTTTCCAGAGTAATTACATTCAACAAACAACTACTTGCTTTAGAACCTACCTCTGTTAAATGACAAGAAAGAAGAATAATGAGATGGACGAGAAGTAGCAGGGAAAGCACACGCATACACAGGTCAGGCTATGTTTTCACAAGACAAGGTGGAGAGAGCTCCAAGTTACAGACTAACTTCCACGGATGCCTTAAGGGAGAGGCTACAGGAAACTTGAGGATGCTTCATGACTTACATAGGGCATGAAAGGAGGAGCCGGAGAGGGAGATGAGGCCAGAAGGTTAAGTTGAGGCAAGGCTGGGGAGGTTTCCACGTCCCAGGCTAAGCTGCTTCTACTTTAGCTCATAGAGGCAGCAGTTTCTGTAAGAAGAAATGGCATGTCCAGCTCTCGACTTCAAGGTGCTAGGAAAGAGCCACCTCCCTGGAGCCAAGCTACCAGTGAGTGGCCATAATTAAACTCGGAAAAGTTTTACATTTAAAATGGAACTTTGATGCCTCTGCTTCAAGTTGTAAGTTGGAAATTGGGATTTCATGGCAAGAGAGTGTTGAATTTGGACAAGGGCTTCTCTTCTGAAACCTCAAACCATACCATCTCACGGTCTGTCTCTGTTTCCTCTTCCAGTCTGGGTCAGAGAACAAGTGTAGCCAGAGAAAAACTCTTTTCTCTCTCTCTCACATCTGTCCTGGAACAGAGACCAGCAAACATTATCAGGAAAAGGCCCGGAGTAAACATTTCAGGCTTCCAGGGCCATCTGCTCTCTGCTGCGACTGCTCAATTCGGCCTTTGTAGCACGAAGCAGCAAACATAGATGATATGAAATGAATGTGCATAGCTGGGTCCCAACAAAACTTTCTCTGCAGAAACAGCCTCTGGACCAAATCTGGCCTGCACTTAGCTTGCCTATCCTAGACCATTGCCAGGTGTGCAAGGCTGAGGGCCACATCTCCAAATGACCATCACCTCTGTAGGTTTATCTTCACGATTTATATGATTCTGTAGAACCTCTTCCTGCAGCAACTTCCACTTAAATACGGCAAACGTTTTGAGTTCTCAGGGTATGCTAAGCACCAAAGATGCGCAAATGTCCTTAGGGCTGAAATCCTAGTAGGAAGATCAGGCATACGATTTAGGAATTCGGTAAGTGCTGTGATAGAGATATACAACCAGTGCCGCAAGAGCAGGGAGGGGTCCCTCAGTTTGCAGATATCACTGGGCACCCACCTTGCTTCAGGCACTGTGCTGGCACTGTGCTAGCCCCTGGGACACATGATACACAGGACAGACCCAACACCCTCGGTGGGTTTACTGGCAATCTAGTGAAAAAAGTCTGTTCAAAACAAATAATTTAGTAAATATTTACAAGTGTGCAAAACGCTGAGAAGAAGTCCTGAGTACCACCTGAGAATATGGACATGTGGAAACTGGGAACAGGGAATTTGTCTGGCATGGCTGTGTCATGAGGTGGTAGGACATAAACTGAAAGGTGAATTAGGGCCAGACCAGATGGATTTGGACACCACTTTAAGGAATTTGAGCTTTATTCTGGGCATACCTGGTAGGCATCAAAGATTATTGAACAGGTGAATGACAAGACTAGTCCTTTTGAAAGAAAACTCTGGCAACCATATGTAGAGTCAATTGAATGTAGAAAGAATCAAGGTTAACAGACTCAGCCTCCCAATGGCTTTGGTGGGAAACCATCCAATTAATGCACAAAGATGGAAGATGTTGGCAGTTGTTATGCTGTTGAATCAATCTAATACACAGGCTTCAAATATTTTAATGACTAGCATATTAATTTTCTGTATAAATTTTTATATGGTAGTGGGTTGTCCCTGATGTGTAAATGCATAATTATTAGCTAAAATATACTGCACTAAACTTTACTCTCAAGTATTAAAAAAAATTACCTGTTATTTATTTACCTGTTAATTTTCTTACAATCTGCTTGCTGCCTGTATAGTTCAAAAGCAAATGATCGTGTCAATGCCATCACTGACTCTCTGGGCCAAGTACTTTATAAAAAGGATGCCGATCATGTATTTTCCCTACTCTGGAAGGATTTATAATCCAAGAGATGTCCAAAGGCAGTTCCCTCAGTCAGTGGCTTCACCGTGCACCTGGTCACCAAAACTCAATCCTTGGGGTAACATCTGATTGGTGTCTTTCTACCTCTTGTAACCATGTTGAGTCGTTGCTCGGTTCAAAATATATCTTGAATTTAGTCTTTCCTTTCCATTGTCAATTCCACTATCCCAAGCTATTAGTAAATTCTGTTCTGGGGATATTTCAGAAAAAAAGAGCTGGTGAGAGAAGAGATAATGAGGATCTTGCCAAGTGGCTTCTGAAGAAAAGGCTTTGGCCCTAGCACCGCACAGCTGGTGGCACCAGGACTTGGTTGCTGATGGATAGCAAAGCAGGGATGCCCTTTGGGAGCCGGGCAGGTCATAGGCAGAAAAACAGGTGCAGAGCTGTGAGTAATAGAAGGCCTCCAGAGCGGAATCCAGGAAGGTGCTGGTGCTGTAGGCGAGGAAAGGGTTACCCGTGCTCCGGGATTTTCTTCATTTGCACATCCGTGAACACGGTATCCACAGAAACGCCTGCCGAGCTGAAGGCCAGCTGATCATTTCTGCAGCAGACCTTGCTTTTAATACCTGCATCGTAATTTATTTGACATCTGCAGAACATCCAAAGAAAATGTTCAAGTATGAGATGGGCAATTCCGGCTGCATTCTGAGTTCATCAAATATCTCACACTCCTTTTTCAAGTGTTTTCAGTTTTGCAAAACTCAAAATGCATTTTGCCAAACATGTTCTCTGTTAATGTTTATTTAGAAGGGAATTTAATCCGTATGCTGCTGATGCATTTACACTTAACTCATCAAAATGTTTTACTAGAGTCATTCGATGCCCAAGAAACCTTTTGAGTTTTTTTTATAAGCTTCTTCAAGCCCATTTTGCTTCGAAACAGGAAGTCGCCTGTTACTAACCATAAACGAATGCAGTCCCTGGAAGACTGGGATTCATTTAAGATACCGGGAGACCGCAAGGTCTCAGCCGGCTCTGAACGCTGCAGAAAAGATTCCTCCTGAGCCCACTGAGAATGTGCTGTGCACAGATGAGGTGCGGTTATTATTTTCCAAAACAAAATCCTTTATGAAGAGGCATCTTTCCTACAGCTCCTGGGAAAGACGGTTCCCAACGCCGAGCGCTTAATCATTGGCTTTGCAGCCTGCACCTGGTAAATGTCACTGTCTCCCGTGGATCCCCTTACCATTCAGAGCTCGTTTGCTAGTATTAATAGAACAAATGAAAAGGAATGGGAGATAAAGATAACCCGGGTAGTGATTTCTTGCTTCAGGAAAACCTTCCTGAGTTACAGACCGATACAATGTTCCCAGCCATGAGCCGGGGAGCCAAAGCTGATATAAACATAGCATCCAAGCCACGGAACAGGACTTGTTTAAGGCTTAATTCTGTGAAGTAAGGCAGGAAACAAGATTTATCCTTCTGGGAAACTTTTGGCATTTGCCTTGAGTTGAGCCTGATTACTCTGCGTCTTCTCCATCCATTACAGCTATCTGAAAGAAATCAAAGTTTTGCCCAAACTAAGGCAAAAGAGAAATGTCTCCATCTGAGCTGCATAGAAATCTTTCTGTTTGACGTGGCATTAAACAACCGAGAGCAAACTGCCATGTGGCTGTGACCATCGCCGTTATCTGAGGCCTCTTGGCTGCCAAGGGGAGTGAAATCAGTTGGGCGAAAGCCATTTTACAAACATGGTAAAAATAAATTACTACACTTAACAATTGAATCTTAAACTTGTTGTTACAGCAAACTCTAAATTATTCCGAGAGCCTTCACTGCGACTTGGCAGAAGTACTGGGTGCTGGAGGTCAGTTTTCATGTATGAAATCAAGCTTAGGTTATAGCTACACTGGCTACAGAGTAAACTTCAGAGGATGAATGGGCCATTGAGAAAGAAATCAGACTCCCTGAGGCTCTTCACTGAGTCCTGGAAGGCTTCAAACCCTCAGATTGGTGGGCTCCCAACAGAATCCGGTGGCTAATAGAACAGGATTCGGGGGTTTTAATACCTGGTTCCTTCCTTCCTTCCTTCCACCCTTCCTTCCACCCGCCCTCCCTCCCCCTTTTCTTTCTTTCTTTTGTGTATGAGAGAGAGTTTGTTTCTTATCATGCATTTATTTCATTTTTCTTTAAAATTTCTTTGAACTGCACTCAGATTGGGCAGTGAAAACTGAGTGACTTGGTCCTTGGCGCAGTCTCACTCCTGGGCACGAGACTGGAGTGTTTACACTGGAGGGGAATGTTCAGACTCTGAACCAACCGGGAGACATTTCAGCTAACATCTGGCTTTGCTTACTTGTCCTAAATATTAAATTATTAATGGACTATTAATATTAGACCATTTCATTCGTCATTCTTTCTTTCCTTAAAATCGTATTTATAGGTTCCTTTCCTTAGGACGCAGTTTAAATCTCTGTTGGTGTCACTGCCTCTGAATTTGCCATACATGAAAATCTTGAGGGGACGCAAGCAAAAGGATTACCAAGGAAACAAACATACAAAACTAACAAACCTTCTTCTCCTTCCTTTTTCCTTTTTTTCTCAGTGAGATTGGGAAAAACAAATTAGCTCATTCTTCAGACTGCATATATAAAAACTTTTATATCCAATGCTAGAGTTACTGCTAATAGTTTGTAAGGCCCTGGGGGGGAAATATATCTATATATTTTTTAATATGATGCCCAGAAAGAAACAGTTTACATTTGTGTCTATTTTGGACCCACAAATATTTTTAAAACCAGGTCTACATTGTCACAATTGCCTAATTAATTTAGGTATGATCCCTAGTGCTTCATAGCTAGGCATATTCATATTCATTGATTCAATGCCAATCTACTCTTGCCGGAGTAAGTCATGGAAACATCATGCCCAATGTCACGAGTGGCCTCCATTGGGAGACAACTTCACTGAATTTACCAGATCCGTCACTGCACACACACGCCCATGGTTTCTAAAGCACATGCGTGCCTTGCATCTATAGGCCACTACGTGGATGTGAGTTAGTAGGAGATGACCCCCTTCATTCTAGAGTGCCTCATTTTTTCCCCAGAGAAATCCACTGTCCACCTTGGGCACCACTAGCAATTCCAGCTTGACTGTCGTCTTGTCCTCAGATCTGATGCTCCTCCTGAGACCTCAGATTCTGTTTATGGGGTCAATGATACCACCGATTTCCATGTCTCCCAATTTGAGGGTGAGTAAAATTGCATAGAAACTTGAATCCAAAGATAATCTCTCGGTGACCCCCGTCCAATACTCCCCTTTCCCTGTCAGCTGGAGCAACTAGAGGGGACCTCCCATTTCACTTGTCATTGCCACTATTAGGTAAGCGAAGCACATGCAGGTACTGGACTATATGATTGTGTTTGTGCATCTAGGGATATAGGGTTTGAGAGTTCTATACTTGAGCAATTGTTGGGAGGTGTTAACACACTCAAAAAACCAATCCAAGTTCATAATCATGATCATCATCCTTAACAAAAAATAATAGTAGCAATAGCTACGCTTTTTCAGAGCTTTGTATTTCCACCTATGTGATTTCAATTAATTTTCATAAAAATCCTATGGATTTCTTCTCCCTTTCCTTATCCTTCCCCTTCTCCTCCTTCTCTTCCTTTTTCCTCTTCTCCTCTTTGTCATCCTTATTTTACAGCTTCGCCAGATAATAGTCAGAGAGGTGAAGCTTACTTAGGCAGTGAAGACCAAAGTTGAGACCTGATGCCAGGGAGTGGGAAGGTGCCAGCTCTTCTCCTAAGGCCTTCCATCCCAGATGGCCGGGTGTGAATGTGGTGGAAGAGAGCGCCAACCCTGATGCTTCTCCCACCATGGCAGGGAGGCCAGTCTGGCAGAATTAATCCTTTTGCAGACATGCAAATATGTGGGTGCTGTTTATGAACAGCTGTAAAAGAAAACAAAGCCAGTATCTCCTTTTACTGTATAACACAGATCCTGCAAAAGCACCTTGTGATACCACCCAATCAGGGCCAGTTCTAGGCGAGCGAGTCATCCGGGCCACGGAATTTAAGGAGACCCGCCCTCTCAGGGTCATGTAGGTGCAGGGTTGGCACAGGACAGTGGGTACCGCTCTGATTTTTGCATCTTAGGCACCTCACTTGCTGCACCCTAGTCCTGGTGCCACATCCAAGAATTTACCTTATGCTGACCGCCTTGCTCTGGTTCCACAGAAATTGAAACCTATCAATCAGTGTTTCATTAAACTATTTACTATGTGCTCTATAATGTGGGGAAGGTGTCAGCATTTTCCATCACATTCCATACCCCTGCACTGGAGGCAAGTGTGACCCAATTAGAAAGACAAAACGTGCATGTGGGGGAAATCCAGTTGGATATACAGCCAACTCTGTAAAACGTGGTGGACTCAAGACGGTGGGAAAGCGGGACTTTGCTGATGATATCCTGAAGGACAAGCCCCTGCACTGCAAACCCCAGCTGGGTGGGTGAGGCCAGGCCCCGCCTGAGGACCCTGAGACTCCAGCAGGGCTGCCGCTGTTGTCTGCGGGAGCGTCAACACGTCTGGACAGGGGAGCGACGTGCGGAGAGCTCAGCCGTGCGCCATGCCTCATGATGCTAGAGCAGGTCAGGGTGACGCACGGACGACAGCTCCATGCAAAACAAGAGCCCTGTTTTAGAGCGGGCGCCTATTAGTTTCAAGTTCATTTTAAAGTAATGACTGCGTCCGTGCGGTCTGATATGTCACAGGGAAATGGAAGTTGGAAGAAAGGAAATAGTAGAGGTTGAAATGTCCAGATCAGGCGTCTCACTTACGCCGCTTTGTCACATTCCCGTTTCTCCCGAGGCTGGCTCTCGGATGCACTTAAGCCGTTGTTGGCTCCGGGCTCCCTTTGGTCTGAACCCCAGGGCTGGACACTGTCACGTGCGGCCTCATTCCCTGCGGGGTGCCCCTGGCCTCCCGGGCTAGCTTGCGAGCCCTCCAAGGCAGAGGCCAGGGCAGACCCTGCTATGCGCTCTCGCCCGACTCTGGCAGCAGCTGGGACTTGGAAGGCAGTTAATGAGGTTTTCACAGCTGTCTGCATTGGAGGAGCGACGGGGAGAAACCGAGCCTGATCACCCATCGCGGAAAGGTCTGCATGTCTTGTACTTTGCACTGTTTGGACTGACCTGAATGCAGTTTGCAATGGCTAATTTCATTTCTAATCCTTATGTGAGCCAGAAAACGCTACCTGCGAGGGAACGGTTTTTCATCGCCTTTCCTCTGAAAGGCTCAGAACCCCATTTCCTGCCAACAGGAGCTGCAGTCATGGGCAGGGACCCACCAGCAGACGCTCAGGGTGGAGATGCGGTACACAGGCTCCTTGGCTTAGGGTCAGACCAGAACGGACAATGCAAGGCCCAGACAGCTCTTGACACACAGACACCTGAGCCGAGGACACTGAAGTCCAAGACAGTTTATCAAGAAGGTAGAACGATGCAGCCCTGTCACTCCACAGGCTTCTTTCCAGCCCAAGTTTGCAGGACTGAACAGTATACATAGCAACAAAACAAGCTTAACGTGTGTGCTTTTCTGTCGTTAAGTGGAACACGCTCCCCTATGGACACATAAATCAGCAAACATGTAATGGACTGATGCCACATTAACCTGTATCACTAGGGAATGGACTGTTTTTTAAAGAGAAATATTCCAAATAACTGAAGCCTATGACTTTAAGTGCCAAAACTTTAAAAAATGTTAACCACGCATGATGAAAGTCCCTCAAAACATTCCCTAGTGCCTTAAATACAGTACACAGTTTGACGTTGTTATGTTTGGAGGAAAAAAAAACGTTGGACAAGGAAGGGACACGCTTGCAACCAGATCTGATGTTTTAAGTCTGGTGACTGACCAGGAGAAATCAAGCGCTTCTACACTTATTCTATGTCTCTTTTTTGTTTAAAGAATTCGTAGTGAACTGAAAAGAGTAGTTTGAACATTTTGGGGAATAAACTGAAGCCTTATTTGTGGAGAAGGCAGTAAAAATATTCCGATATTGTCAAAGAAAATAAAAGATCTCCTCACTTGATTCAGAACAACTACTTCTCTTTGCAAAAAGACAATGTGAAAACGATATCTCTGAAATTCTAAACATGAAGAGAATGAGGAAGTCAAGGACAGTGCCAAAACACTAGAAATAGAGTCAGTGAGCTTAAAATGAATCTAAAGTAAAATTCTAGAAACGGATCATCTGAACACAAAGATAAGGAAAGTCATCTTCAGCTCTGTCTTCGCCTCTCGTCCTATGCCTGATATATCCATGAATCCCGTTCAGCTCTGCCTGCATAATGCACCTAGTCTGACCACTTCTCACCCCTCCCCCAGTACTTCTTTAGTCCAGGTCACCATCATGCTTCGCCTGGTGAAGCAGATGGAATCATTGGCCCCAAATCACCACCTAACCTTATAAACTTGCCGTTGCCATGATCTCACGGTAGGCAAAGTCTACTTCCCTGCCCCTTGATGTACAGCTCAGTTGTGTGCGCTCCACGTTTTCAAGCAAAGGCTGGGTATATGTTTGCAAAACTGGACTTTCTCTCTGGCCTCTGCCATCGCCTTGAAAAGAGATTCCCTGTGCTCTCTGCTGCCCCTTCACCCTGGGGTCCAGAACAAGCTTAAGGTGCAGCAGACCTGAGGGAGGTACCATGCCCAGGCCAGCCCAGGTCAGCTGATCCCTAGGTGACCCACAGAGCCAGGAAAATAGATGATTGTGTTTCCAACCATTGGGCAAGCTTTATCACACAGCACCGTTGTGGCGATCACTTACTAATTCAGAGAGATTACTGCACTACCCTCAGCTTCTTACCCTCTTGTCCTGCTTTAGGCTTTTCCCAGCACAGAGACCAGAATGATCTACTCAAACAAGTCAGATGGCGTCCCTCCTCTGCTCAAAACTGTCAAAGTGTTATGACTCTGTGATCTCATTTCCTGGCCCCCCTCCTCTTTACTCTGCTGTGGTCATGCTTGCTCTTCCTCAAGCCAGTTTTCAACAGAAAATCACTACCGTTACTCTAGAATTCAATTCTCCCAAGTGACTGTTAGTGAAGCCAATTCAAAAAAAATAGTGTAAAATGTACCATACACTCACTTAACCTATAATGACACTCTTTGTATAAATTACATAAATGAAGGAAAATGTCCTTTTACTAGAGAAATACAAAATACGACACTGACAATTTTCCAACAACCGTCAGACCCGGCCTACCTGCAGCCATGTGTCTGTGGAGGTACGGTTTCTTTCTCCTTTGGGGCAGCCAGGCTCTTCCCTGCCAGTCCAGAAACAAGGGCAATTATTCTGTAGGGTTCTTGAGTGCTAAACTTTCTAAACCTTGCATATCTGAAAATGTCTACTTTGCCTTCCCTGTGAAATAAGTGTAGATTCTAGGTTCAAAATTTTCTCTCTGAATTTTGAAGATCCTTCTCCATTGATTGTTTGCATCTATTGCTACCAAAGATGTTAAACCACCTTAAATTCTTTGTAGGTAATCTGTTTCTTCTCCCTTTTCCTGGAGTAACTGAGAATTACATACGTGTCATTGGCTTCCTAGAATTTCACCACATTGGCTTTGTATGCAGGCTTTTAAAAAAATCATCCATTTTGTTTTTTATTCAGGGACTCTTTCAATCTGAAGACCCATGTTTTTCTTCACTTCTGTAGCAATAATCTCTACCCTCTGTTTCCCTTTTTGAAACTGATATTGGATTAGCTTTTGGAATTTTAGAGTATTCTTCCATATCTTTAAGTAGTTCATTCCTTCTTTCTCTTTCTCCTCCATCCTGGGGATATTTCTTGGTTCTAAATTCTAAGTCATTCATTAATTTATTTGTTCTTTATTTATTTGAGGATTTTAAAATTTCAAAATGATATTGTTAATTATTAATACATGCCTTAATTTTTTTGGAGGCATATTTGAAATGTTGCTTCGCAGTTAACTGTTTTACACGAGCCTATTCTGCCGCAGACGATAGTTGTGCTGTAGTCTAAAGGCATCCTTCTCTCTTTGTGCTCTTAGCACTGCCCTGTGATATAGCTGGTGCCTCTCTTTCACTTTGGTTGTTTTCTTCACGTATCAGCTGGTTCCTAGCTGTCTCTTCATGTTATGCTGAAGATCCTGGTGTGCCTGCTGGCGGGTACTGTGTGCATTTGGCATCTACTATTGTTGGGGAGGGGCAGACCCTCTGAGGGAAGGCGGCTGCAGTAAGACCACCGACTCAAAGCTCCTCCTCCATCAGATTCACTATTTGCAAATCAGAATTTGCAAATAGTGGAAGGAAGAATTTGCATAACACTCAAAGAAAAAAAAATACCTGCACAATCACAAAGAATGTCTTCCTGGTTTCTGAGTTGGCCCCAGATTGCTGGAACTGATGCACCCAGCATCCCTGCCGAAGGCCTTGCCTACCAGCTCCCTCATCTCCGAGTCCTCGGAGAAACTCAGACACCGGAGGAGACTTCTCCAATTCTGATCGACAGGCAGAACGATTTCTCTCTTCAGGCGTCTTGCTTATTCGCCCCTTCTGAAGGGATAGGAAAGGCCCTGGGTGAGCAGGCAGCTTACCCTTCCCTGTAAAGTTGCACCTC
Organism: Cabassous unicinctus; assembly: GCA_029593785.1. Taxonomy (NCBI): domain Eukaryota; kingdom Metazoa; phylum Chordata; class Mammalia; order Cingulata; family Chlamyphoridae; genus Cabassous; species Cabassous unicinctus. The sequence continues at coordinate 175 of JAQZBX010006955.1, read as the reverse complement.
GAGATGTTTCCTTATTACTGAGCACATCTAGTAAATGGGCTTTCCCCCTTCCCTTTTAGAGTCCACCTGCATCCAGCTCTCGCATGGATGTACACAATAAACTTTCTCTCTCTGTCTCCCTGTCACTGAGTTAAACAGGTTCTAATTCTGGAGGACTTCCCAAAACTTCCTGCTG
>JAQZBX010006954.1:0-51759 GCA_029593785.1 Cabassous unicinctus | reverse complement strand
GTAGTCAGTTCAAAGACAATAAAGCTTCCCTAGTGATTTTTTTTTTTTTTTAAGATTTATTTATTTATTTATCCCCCCCTTGCTGCTTGTGTTTGCTGTGTCCATTCACTGTGCGTTTCTTCTGTGTCTGCTTATCTTCCCCTTCCTGTGAGGTCCGGCTGCATCAGCCACCGCACTGCGCAGACCGGCCTGCCCTCACAAGGAGGCCCGGGGAAGCCAACCCGGGGCCTCCCACATGGTAAACCGGGGCTCTATCGATTGAGCCACACCCGCTTCCAGGGACATTTACTACATTCTCATGTTGTGTGAATATCATTTCTATCTATATCATTTTTAAATAGTAACAGTGATACTGCAACAAAAGACGTATCAGCAAGCTAAACTTAAAAAAGTAATAGAAATCCTCACTTGGTCATCAGAAATCGTATAACGTGGCAGTTTTGTCTTTTGAAAACAAGATAAATTTAAAAGAATATTTTTAAAAATTTAGGGACGGGAAGTGGCTCGAGCAGTTGAGCACTTGCCTCCCACTTGGGAGGTCCTGGTTCAGTTCCTGGGCCTCATAAAATCAAACAAACAAAAATAAGCAAACAATTGAAAACAACCAACTCAGGGGAGCCTAAGTGGCTCAGTGGTGGATGCTGGCTTCCCACATACAAGGTCCAGGTTTCACTCCCCGACCCTAATACCTTAAAAAAAAAAAAAAAAATTATGCAAAAGTTTGCTTTTATTAAAGCCAGGAAAATAATTTTATTATAAATTTTGGAATTTGGGGATACTTTTAAAAGTAATGCTGGGAGTTGTATTACCTGTACTTGTAAATTTGTCAACATTTTTTCCGACTATGTAAGCGGTGGAGGAAAAATTAAACAATATAAAATAATTAATAAAAGCGTGGACACAGGAGCGCCATTTTCCTTTTCATCATATGGCTCATCCAGGACCTGCCTGTCCCCAACTTCCCCACTGGAAGGTGGCAATACTATGCCTGTACCTTTCGGTATTGTAGATGTTTTTCCTCTCTCTGACTCTATCAGGATTGTCTCCAGCAAGAGTCCTGAATCCTTAAAAAGTCCTATAGCATCCAGATTTCGAGCTGGCAAGGCCCTCAGTGAACGGATGGCTTGGTAAAATACATCTCCTAAAATATTACCTGAGAAAGTAGAGAATAAACTACTTGGGAACAGAGGAGAAACTCAAAGTTCTGCGCTCACTATTTAGGAAAGGAAATACCTCGAAGAAGCCACATCGGAGGTCCCTCCCCAGCCTCCAGCGGGAAGAAGAGGCCATTTCCTAACGCACACAGGGCAGAGGAGTCCTAGAGCCATAGGAATGAGGCCTTTGACCTTTCTGGGGCGGCTATTAAGGTCCCGGAGGAAAGTGGATCATTTCCAGAGCGGTTTCGTCAGAAAAGGCGGTTTTGCTCGCCCCCTGTAGGCTGGCGGGCCACAGCGCAGGAAGCTTTAGCCCAGCTTGGTGGTGAAAACGTGCCCCACCCCACACCTGCCCTGCCTTGTGGCCTAATCACTAAGATTGTGTTTGGTGTATTCAATGCCAGTAGACTGAGCCTGGCTGAAGTGGAATCCTCAGCACAGTGAACATTGAAGGTTCAGAAAGAAGGTCCCACAGAAAGAATAGTATTTGGGGAGCCTCCATCCCAAACCCAGACTCCCAGGTCCACGCTAGGTCTGGGACCCAGGGTTTTATCCCTCTCCCACCCTTCTGGAGAATGGCAAGATAAAGCTCCTAGTGCAACACAAAGCCTGTATGTGACTTCCCACAAGACTCCACTTAGCCAGAGTCTTCCCTGCCTCCATGATACCAACCCTCTGTCCTGTCAGGAGATATCCACAGTTTGTTGATGTATTTATTGGGGCTCAAGGAAGTTGGCCTGTCCAGGAGCTCACTGCCACCTCTAAGCTTGGCAGGTCCAGAGCAAAGTACCCAGCAGACCAGGGTGCACAGAGATGCAGGGTTCACAGAAGCCCAGCAGGGGGGCTGCCCTGCTTTGACTACCTTCAGCCTGAACTCAAAAGTTTCCTAGGGAATATCCAATATATAACCTGGTCTCAGAAGGTAAGTAACCCATATGTTGAAGCAAAAATCTTCCCATATTCTTCTCTCTTTTTTTCTGCATTCATCACTTCAATCATTATTAGAGCATTTTCATTATTTCAATAATTATAAGGAACAAAATAACAAACAGGAAAATTCTTCACCTCTCAATCTCTCTGTTTCCCCTGCTGTACATAGCTATTATTTCTGGCTATTCTCCAAATTTATTTATTTATTTATTAAGCAGTTTTATTGAGAAATATTCCCATACCATATGATCTATCTAAAGTGTATAATAAATAGCTGTTAGTATAATCACAATATTGTGCAATCATCTTCACAAAAAAATTTGGAATTATTTCATTCCCCAAAGATAAAAACTCTACACAACTTAGTATGCCTCCCCTGACCCCACATAACCACTAATAAAATTTCATTTTCATAAGTTGATTTCTATTACAGTTTATATAAATGGAGCCTTAAAATGTGTTATACAATATCTAGTTCATAGTAATGCAATTGTACAGTATTTGTCCTTTTGTGTCTGGCATGCTTCACTCAACATAATGTCCTCCAGGTTCACCTATATTGTCATATGCTATTTGACTTCATTTCTTCTTACAGCTGCATAATATTCCATCATGTCAATATACCAGAGTTTGTTTATTCATTCATTGGCTAATGGAAACCTGGGTCATTTCTAACTTTTGGAAATTATGAATAATGCTGCTATGAACATTGTGTTCAGATGTCTGTTTGTGTCACCGCTCTCAGTTATTCTGGGTATATACCCAGTAGTGGTATTACTACTGGCAAATCTATATGCAACTTCTTTTAGGAATTGCCAGTCTCCACAGTGGCTGTAACATTCTGCATTGCCACCAACAGTGAACAAGTGTTCCCATCTCTCCACATCCTCTCCAACATTTATCATTGTCTGTTTTTTTAGTAGTGGCCATTCTGATAGATGTGAAATGATATCTCATTGTAGTTTTGATTTGAAATTCCCTAATCATTTGTGATGTTGAATATTTTTGATGTGTGTTTTTTTTTGTCATTTGTATTTCTTCTTTGGACAAATGTCTATTCAAGTCTTTTGCCCATTTTTAAATTGGGTCATTTGTCTTTTTATTGTTGAGTTGTAGCATCTCTTTATATATCATGGATATTAAACTCTTCTCAGATAGTGATTTCAAAATAATTTCTCCCATTGAGTAGGCTGCCTTTTCAACCTTTTGACAATGTCTTATGTGATGCAAAAGTGTTTAATTATGGGGATGTTCCTTTTATCTATTTTTGTTGTTGTTGATTATGTTTTGGGTGTAAGGTCCAAGAAACCACCACCTACCACAAGGTCTTGAAGATGTGTCCCTATTTTCTTCTAGGAGTTTTATGGTCCTGTCTTTTCTATTTAGGTCTTTGATCCATTTTGAGTTGATTCTTGTATAGGGAGTATGATAGAGGTTCTCTTTCATTCTTTGGGTTATAGATATCCAGTTTTCCCAGCACAATTTCTTGAAGAGACTGTTTTGTCTCGTTAACAAGGACCTGGTAGGTTTCTCAAGAAACAGTTGACCATAGAAGTGAGGGTTTATTTCCGGACTCTCAATTCTATTCCACTCATCAATTTGTCTACCTTCATGCCAGTACCATGCTGTTTTGACCACTGTAGCTTTGCAATATTTTTCAAGGTCAGGCAATGAAATTCTTCTCATGTCACTCTTCTTTTTTAGCATGCTTTTGCTATCCGGGTGCACTTTCCTTTCCAAATGAATTTGGCAATTGCCTTTTCTATTTCTGTAAATTAGGCTGTTGGAATTTTGATTGGCATTGCATTGAATTTATAAATAAGTTTAGGTAGGATTGGCATCGTCACAATATTTAGTCTTCCAACCCTCGAACATGGAATGTCTTTCCATTTGTTTAGGTCTTCTTTGATTTCTTTTAACATTGTTTTGTAGATTTCTGCAAATAGGTTCTGTACCTTGTTGGACAAATTAATTCCTAGTATTAGAATCTTTCTTTTGCCATTGTAAATGGAATTTTTTCCCTAATTTCCTCCTCAAATTTTTCAGTAGTAGAGTAAAAAAGCATTACAGAATTTTGCTTGTTGATCTTGTATCCTGCCACTTTGCTAAACTCATTTATTAGCTCAAATAGCTTTTCATAGACATTTCAGAATTTTCTAAATATAGGATCATGTCATCTGCAAATAATGAGAATTCTACTTCCTTTTCTCCTATTTGGATGCCTTTAATATTTTTTGTCTAATATTTTTCCTAGTAATTCGAATACAATGTTCAATAACAATGGTGACAATGGGCATACTTGTCTTGTTCCTGATCTTACAGGGAAAGCTTTCCACCTTTCCCCCTTGAATACAATGATGGCTGTGGGATTTCATACATGCCTTTCATCATATTGAGGCATTTTTCTTCTGTTCCTATCTTTTGAAGTGTTTTTATCAAGAAAGGATGCTGGGTGTTGTCAAAAGCCTTTTCTGCATCGATTGAGATGATCATGTGGGTTTTTTCGTTCAATTTGTTAATGTGATATATTATGTTGATTGATTTTCTTAAGTTGAACCAGTCCTGCATACCAGGAATAAATCCCACATTGTTGTGATGTATGTCATTTGATATGCTTTTGGATTTGATATATAAGTATTTTCCTGATAATTTTTGCATCTATGTTCATTAGAGTGATTGTTCTGTAATTATCTTTTCTTATAGTGTGTTTGTCTGGCTTTGCTATTAGGGTGATGGCTTCATAATATGTGTTGGGTAATTTTCCCTCCTCTTCAAATTTTTGGATGAGTTTAAACAGGATTGGTGTTTATTCTTTTTGAAATGCTTGGTAGAATTCACCTATGAAGCCATCTGGTCCTGGACTTTTCTTTGTTGGGATATTATTGATGACTGATTCAATCTCTTTAAATGTGATTGGTGGAAGCACATGTGGCTCAACCAGTTGAGCATCCACCTACCACATTGGAGGTCCTAGGTTTGGGTCCCAGTTTCTCCTAAAGAGGACAAGCAGACACCTGCACCAACCATCACAAGAGCTAGATGCCCACACCCACTACAAGGAGAGCTAGGTGCCACACCCCACCTCAATGAGCTGATGCCTAAATGAGCAGATGCAACAGATCGGCAGACACCACTGCCCTTGGGAAGTGGGTGTGGCTCAGGGCCTTGGGCATTCATCTCCCATATGGGATATCCCAGTTTCGGTTCCCGGAGCCTCCTGGAGAAGGTGAGCAAACAATGACTAGAAAGACAATGAGAACCATCAGGGGAGGGGGATAAATTTAAAAAAAAAATGTGATTGGTTTAAGTTCTTGTATTTCTTTTAGCATCAGTGTAGGTTGTTTGTGCATTTCTAGGAATTTGTCCAATTCATCTAGATTGTTTAGTTTTTTGACATACAGTTTCTCATAATAGCCTCTTATCCTTTTTAATTTTTTTTTTATTTTTTAAAAGACAGATTACATAAATATTACACAAAATTATATGGATTCCCATATGCCCCACTCCCCACACCTCCCACATAAACAACATCCTTCATTAGTGTGATACATTTATCATTGCAATTGATAAATGCATCTTGGGACATTGCCATTGAGCATGGACCATAGTTCACATTGTAGTGTACACTCTTTCCCACACAGTTCTGCATGTTATGGGATGATATAAAATGGCCTATATCTGTTGTTGCTATGTCATTCAGGATGTATCCCAAGTCCTGAAAAAATCTCCTATTACAACCCTTTTTCCCTCTCCTGGCCTCCAGATCCTCCAGTGGCCACTGCCTCCACATCAATGTTGTAATTTCTTCCATTGCTAGAATCACAATATGTCTATAGTAGAATACTAGTAAGTCCACTCTAGTCCATAATTCATTCCCCAGTCCTGAGGATTCTGGGAGGGTGATGTCCACTCCACTTCTAATTGAGAGGGGGCTTCAATCCATACAGTCAATGGATGGGACTCTCTTGCTTGCAGCTGTCGGCTCTCTTGTTTCCTTGGTATGGTGGTTGTCAATCCTCACCTTCTTGTTAGTTGTCCTGGGTGAGTCCAGTGAACTGGAGAGTAGTTATTGCAACTCCACTGAGGCTCCGGGCCCAGCTGGTACATGAACAGCCCAAAGATTCCAGGCTCTTGGACATACACCTACAAACTCCAGCACCAAATATAGGTTTAAATAGAAGGGACAGTTGAGTCATGTGTAGGGAAGCCATAATTGAGTCCAACTCTGCCACTCTCAGGAGCACAAACTCCAAAGTAGGGCCCACTGGCAAGACACCAAACTCTGGAGCTATCTACTCTGACCATAGGACCTGGGTGTTTCCAGAGCCCTCAGGAGCCCCACTATTTGGAGTAGTATCCACTTTGGCAGTCTATGAGATCCTGCTGAGATGTGCGTATGTGTTACCTCCGGGATGAACTCCTGACCCACTTTGAAGTCTCTTAGCCATATAAGCTCATTTGTCTTTGCCTTTGCCCCATTTTATTCGAGGTCTTTTTCCAGTTGCTTTGCTAATTGGTGCTCAGTAGTTATCCCTCACTGCCAAGGAGGCTCATCCCTGGGAGTCATGTCCCACACTTGGGGGAAGGTAATGCACTTATATCCTGAGTTTGGCTTAGAGCGAGGCCAGATTTGAGCCAGAAGGGGGCAACTCTTAGGCACCCCACAACACTAGGCTAAGTTTCAATTTAAAGAGCAAAGGCTTATAAGCATAGTCATCAATATCAAGGGCCCCTCAATTGATCATTCTCCTTCTCCAGTCATTGCCTGTGTACTTGGGGGTCCCTTGCTGCTCCATTAGAGAATGTGGCAGAGCTCTCCATGATGGGAATTCAATATTCTCTCAGTTATTGTGTGCATCGCCACCCACTGTGAGAATGCCCCAGGAACATTTGAACATATTTATGTACCTATATGTATGCCCAGGTGAACTTTTTCCCATGTATCCCCCATCACTGACACCCCACACCAATGATCCTCCCCTGCCCCATTTGTAACCCTTCTGTGATCCAAAGTTTCTTCAAAAATGAAACCAATAAAATAGCCAAATATGGGGAGAGGGGCATATGAAAATACCTATATTTTTTGTGTAACATTTATGTAATCTAAATATCTTTAAAAAAATTAAAAAATATATTTAAAAAATAGCCAAATACAATTAATAGAAAATGGAATAATAATGATAGGTAAAATTATAAGAAATAAAATAGATAAAAATTAAGAAAAAAATTAAATTAAAAGATTGGGATATTAAGAAAAATGAAAAATATTTTTAAATTTCTTTGACATTTTGCCTTTCATCACTGTAATACCTGGTGTCCTGAATGTATGGTGACATTTTCTTCCATTTATTTCCCAGTGTCTTACTTTTTTCATTTTGTTTTCAAAGATGTTTTAAGTCACAGTAAAGTCACATACAGAGTACAAGGGACTCCCATATACTCAACATCCCCCTTCCCATATAAATGCATTTTTATATGTGGATGGTACCTTTGCTACAACTGATATACAAATAGTGAAAAATAGCTACTAAGCATGGTCAATAGTTTTCAATAGCTTACATTACGGTTTACACCTTTATAAATTTTGACAATACTTAACATTGTTTATGTCCATCATTGCAAGATCATATGGAACACTTCCTTTGCCCACTAAATACCCCCTATTCCATCTAGTCTATTCCTCCCTCCACCTTCTCCTCGGGGCCCACGACGATCCCCCAGCTTCACTTCTTTGATGACAAGATTCATAGTTACTTGCAACAAAACTGAGGTCTTGACACCCTGGTTTGTCCTCCCATATTAGGAACCACCCATGCTTTCGAGACACTCCTGCCTCTCTGTGAACATATCAGTCCTCCCCAGGTTGGGAATCCAAATCCTTCCTGCTCATTGTGTGGGTCTCCACCTACTGAAACGACACATTATGACACAATGATCACTCACACACTCCCTAGAAGCCTGCCCCAGCTGCACCCTGTCCTGAATGCTCCCCATCCAACACCCTAAACCAGTAACCCTTCCTTGTCTTATTGCCATAAGAGTGTTCCCTACTTTGTACTTTCAACCACATACCCACCAATCCCCAGTGTTCACCTGGTCACTTTCCCAACCCTTCCCCCAGTTCTCTGGACCTTCCAACCCACCCTCCCCAATCTACCCACCTGTCAAACCTGCGCCCCCCAACCCAATAATATCACTACCCTAATGTCATATCTCTTCAATGTGCAACTACACACTTTCACCTTATCATAGATTACATCCATATGGGCATTGATTCACAACCTTCTTCTCCCTTTCTATTTCCTGTATACCTATCTTTCAGACAATATCTCTTTGAGTTATTCATGTCAGTGCTTAATTCATATCAGTGAGGTCATGTACTATTCGTCCTTCAATGCCTGGGTTGCTTCACTTCACATAAGGTCCTCAAGAATCATCCATGTTATCTCGTGTGTTAGCACTGTATTCCTTCTTACAGCTGAGTAATATTCCATTGTATGCATGTACCACATTTTGTTTATCCATTCATCTGTAGATGGGCATTTGGTTTGATTCCACCTTTTGGCAATAGTGAAAAATGTCACTATGAACATTGGTGTGCATATATCTGTTCGTGTCTTTGTTTTCAATTCTTCTGAGTATATACCCAGCAGTGGAATTGCTGGATCATATGGCAGTTCTATAGTTAGTTTTTTTAGAACCACCAAATTGTCTTCCACAATGGCTGGACCATTCTACATTCCCATCAGCAGTGGATGAGGGTTCAGTTTCCTCCACATCCTCTCCAACACTTATAGTCCTCTATCTTTTTTCTTTCTTTTTTTTTTTTTTACTAGATACAGACCTGGAGTTTATTTGCAAGCTTTTATACAAGTGTAAAAAGGTACAGCTTATTCATACATTACTTGATTGAGAGGTTTCTTACTGTACATAAACTGTTTTATGTACTTGATCTCAGCTTTGTTCACACAGATGTCAGTAAACTGTATTTTGGGTTTCTCTGCTCAAGTGGTGCTGTTACTGTTAGTTTGCTTTCTTTCAGGATCAAGGTGGGTCCTTTCATATAAAATCTTATTTTTAATTCTTTCTCTGGCAACTCTTTCTTTGATTCTTTTCTTTGCATAATTATACCTACAATGGAACCAGCATCCTAAAGTCACCAAAATAAATCCTCCTACTCCAACATCACACAATCTTCTAATTCTACTAGTTAATAAAAAATGTCCAAGGCCAGCCACAACACATCCTAATGAACCATATAGTATCAAATCTTGTGCACAGGGAATGTTTTCAACATCTAAAATCCCTAGAAGTTTAAAGGGCTTCCCTTTCCCGGGCTCGCCGGGCTCTGAGTGGGCAGCCATGGGGACTCTGCATGCCTCAGAGCCTCCTCTATCTTTTTAATAGCCACCAGTCTAAAGGGTGTAAGCTGGTATCTCATTGTAGTTTTGATTTGCATTTCCCTAATAGCTAGTCATGTTGAGCATCTTTTCATGTGCTTTTATCCACTTGTATTTCATCCTTGAAGAAGTGTCTTTTCATGTCGCTTACCCAGTTTTTAAATGTATTGTTTATCTTTTTCTTTTTGAGGTGTAATATTTCTTTATATATGCTGGATATTAGTCTCCTATCAGATATATTGTTGCCAAATATTTTCTCCCATTGGGTAGGCTGCCTTTTTACTTTCTTGATAACCTACCTTGAGGTGCAAAAGTTTTTAATTTTGAGGAGATCCCATTTATGTATTTTTTCTTTTGCTGCTCATGTTGGGTGTGAAGTTCATGAAACCATTTCCTATTACAAGTTCCTACAGATGCTTCCCTACATTATCTTCCAAGGTCTTTATGGTCTTGGGTCTTATCTTTAGATCTTTGGATCATCCATCTTGAGTTCACTTTTGTGTAAGGTGTGAGATGGTGCTCCTCTCTCATTCTTTTGGATATGGATATCCAGTTCTCCAAGCACCATTTGTTGAAGAGGCCATTCTCTCCCAACTGAGTGGGCTTGGTGGTCTGGTCGAATATCAGATGGCTGTATAAGCGAGGATCTATATCAGAACCTCAATTTGGTTCCAATCGTCGGTATGTCTATCCTTGTTTCAATATCATGCAATTTGACAGTGGTCAAAGCTACTGTAGCTTTGTAGTATGTTTTAAATTCAGATAGTGTGATTCCTACAATTCCATTTTTCTTTTTCAACATGTCCTTGGCTATTTGGGGCTTCTTACCCTTCCAAATAACTTTTGTAGTTAGTTTTTCCAATTCAGTAAAATGGGCTGTGTTGATTTTTATTGGGATTGCATTAAATCTGTAGATTAGGTAGGATAGACATCTTAATGATATTTAGACTTCCTATCCATGAAGAGGGAATATTTTTCCATTTATTTGTCTCTTTGATTTCCTTTAATAGTGTTGTGTAGTTTTCTGTATATTAGTCATTTACATCTTTAGTTAAATTTATTCCTAAGGTATTTGATTCTTTTAGTTACTATTGTAAATGGGATTTTTTAAAAATTTCCTCCTCAGATTGTTCGTTATTGGTGTACAGAAATGCTACTGATTTTTGAGCATTGATCTTATAGCCTGCGACATTACTGAACTCCTTTATAAGTTCTAGAAGCTTTGTTGCAGATTTCTCAGGGCTTTCTACGTATAGGATCATGTCGTCTGCAAATAATGAAATTTTCACTTCTTCCTTTCCAATTTAGTGCCCTTTTATATCTTTTTCTTGCCTCAGTGCTTGAGCAAGTACTTTTAAGACAATGTTAAATAGGAGCAGTGATAGTGGCATACTTGTCTTGTTCCCTATCTTAGAGGGAAAGCTTTAAGGATTTCATCATTGTATATGATGTTACCTGTGGGTTTTTCATATATACCCTTTATTATTTTCAGAAAATTTCCTTCTCTTCCTATCTTTTGCATTGTTTTTATCAAGCAAGGGTGCTGTATTTTGTTGAATGCTTTTTCTGCATCTATAGAGATAATCATGTGATTTTTTTTTCTTTTATCTGTTTATGTGGTGTATTACATTGATTGATTTTCTTATGTTGAAGCATCCTTGCATACCTGGGAAGAAACCCACTTGGTCATGTTGTATAATTTGTTTGATGTGTTGTTGAATATGATTAGTAAGTATTTTGGTGAGGATTTTAGCATCTAGGTTCTTTAGAGAGAATGGTCTGTAATTATCTTTGCTTGTGGCATCTTTGTTTGGCTTTGGTATTAGGGTACTGTTGGCATCATAGAATGAGTTAGGCAATGTTCTTTCTAGTTCTACTGTTTGGAAGAGTTTAAGCAAGATTGCTGGTAGTTCTTTCCAGAAAGTTTGGTAGAATTCACCTGTGAGTCTGTGTGGTCATGGTCTCTTCTTGGTTGAGAAGTTTTTTTATGACTGATTCTATTTCTTTATTTGTAATTGGCCTGTTGAGTTCATCAGTTTCTTCTTTTGTCAATGTAGGCTGCTTGTGAGTTTCTAGGAATTTGTGCATTTCCTCTAAATTATCCTTCTTGTTGGCATATAATTTTTTGAAGTATCCTCTTATCATACTCTTTATTTCTGTGGGGTCAGTGGTGATATTCCCTTCCTCATTATTTATTTTGTGTAGTTGCATCTTTTCTGTTTTTTTCTTTGTTAGTCTAGCTAGGTGTTTGTCACTTTTATTCATCTTCCCGAAGATCCAGCTTTTGGTTTTGTTTATTTTTTCTAGTCCTTTCTTATTTTCTATTTCATTTAGTTTTGCTTTAATCTTTGTTATTTCCTTATTTCTAATTCTTTCGGGGTTAGTTTGTTGTTCTTTTTTCTAATTCTTCCAGGTGTGCAGTGGGGTCTTCAATTTTAGCTCTTTCTTCTTTTATTATATATACATTTATGGCTATAAATTTCCCTCTCAGGATGGCTTTTAATGTATCCCACGGGTTTTGATATGTTTCGTTGTCATTTTCATTCGTTTCAAGGTACTTACTGATTTCTTTTGAGATTTCCTCCTTTACCCACTGTTTGTCTAAGAGTGTGTTGTTTAACTTCCATATCTTTGTGCCTAATCTGCTTCTCTGGCCCTTACTGATTTCGAGCTCCATTCCATTGTGATCAGAGAAATTACTTTGTATAATCTCAATCTTTCTGAATTCATTGAGAATTTTTCTGTGGCCTAGCATGTGGTCTATCTTGGAGTATGATCCATGTTCAGTTGAGAAGAATGTATATCCTGCTGTATTTGGGTGTAATGTTCTCTATATGGTTATTAGATCCAGATCTTCTAATGTATTATTCAAACTCTTTGTTTCTTTATTGATTTCCTGTCAAGATATTCTGTCTAATGGTGGTAATGGTCGATTAAAGTCCCCCACTATAATTGTAGAGGCAACTATTTCTCCACTTAGTTTTTCTAGTTTGCCTCCTGTGTTTTGAGGTGCCCCGGATAAGTGCATAAATGTATATGATTGTCCTTTCCTCTTTAAAGATTACCCCTTTTACTAATATATTGTGTTCATCTTTGTCTTTTACAATAGATTTGCATTTAAAGCTATTTTGCCCAAAATTCGAATAGCTACTTCTGTCCTTTTTTGGTTATTGTTTCTTTGTAAGATTGTTTTCCAGCCATTCACTTTCAGGCTTCTTGAATACCTAGGTCTAAAGTGGGTTTCTTGTAGACAACATATAGATAGGTCATATTTCCTTACCCATTCTTCCAATCTGTGTCTCTTTACTGGTGAGTTTAACCATTAACATTCAGTGTTATTACTCTCAAGGAATTACTTACATTGGCTTTATTTTCTTTGGGTTTATGTATGTCATTTATTGTTTTGATTTCTCTTTTGGTTTTTTAGTTGTTTTTACACTCTTCTCAAACTCTCTCTCTCCTGTTTTTTCCTTTCAACCTGCAGAACTTCCTTTAGTATTTCTTCAAGGGCAGGTTTCTCACTGGTATACTCTCTTAATTTCTGTTTATCTGTGAATATTTTGACCTATCCATCTTTTTTTTATTCTTTTTTTAAAAAATAATAATTAAAAAAAATTTTTTTAAGGATACTTAGATTACATAAATGTTACACAAAAATTATAGGGATTCCCATATGTCCCTACTCCCACACCTCCCACAACCTCCCACATAAACATCCTTCATTAGTGTGGCACATCAGCTGCAATGGATATACACATCCTGGGGCTTTGCCACTAAGCATGGACCATAGTTCACATTGTAGACCACACTCTTTCTCACACAGTTCTGCGTGTTATACGATGATATAAAATGGCCTTTATCTGTTGTTGTAATGTCACTCAGGATAATTCCCAAGTCCTGAAAAAGCCCCTGTATTACAACTGTTTTTCCCTCTCCCTGCCCCCAAAGCATCCAGTGTCCACTGGCTCCACATTAATGTTGTAATTTCTACCATTGTTTGAATCACAATATGTCTATAACAAAATACCAGTAAATCCACTATAGTCCATAGCTCTTCCCCCAATCCTGAGGAGTCTGGGATGGTGATGTCCACTCCACCTCCAAGTGAGAGGGGGCTTATATCCCATAGGTCAGATGAATGGGATTATCCTGCCTGCAGCTGCAGACTCTCTCTATTCCCTGGGATGGCCGTTGTCCATCATCATCCCCCTGTCACGTGTCCTACATTGAGCTATAGAGTAGGAATTGCAACTCCACTGAGATTCTGGGTCCAGCTGGCACATGGAGAGCCCAAAGACTCCAGTCTCTGGAAGTACACCAAAATGAAGTTGGAGGCATCACATTATCTGACTTTAAAACATACTACAAAGATACAGTGGACAAAACTGCATGGTATTGGCACAAGGATAGACATACTGATCAATGGAACCAAATTGAGAGTTCCGATATAGATCCTCACATATACAGTCATCTGATATTAGGCAAGGCCACCAAGCCCACTCAGTTGGGAGAGAATTGCCTCTTCAACAAGTGGGGCTTGGACAACTGGATATCCATATCAAAAAGAATAAAAGAGGAAGACCATCTCACACCTTATACCAAAGTCAACTCAAGATGGATCAAAGATCTAAATATAAGAACCAAGACCATAAAGACCTTGGAAGATAATATAGGGAAGCATCTATAGGACCTTGTTATAGGAAATAGTTTCATGAACGTCACACCCAAAGCACGAGCAGCAAAAGAAAAAATAGCTAAATGAGATCTCCTCAAAATTAAAAACTTTTGCACCTCAAAGGACATTATCAAGAAAATAAAAAGGCAGCCTACCCAATGGAAGAAAATATTTGGCAACCATATATCTGATAGGAGCCTAATGTCCTGCATATATAAAGAAATCCTATACCTTGAAAATAAAAAGACAAACAACCCATTTAAAAAAAGGGCAAGTGACCTGAAAAGACACTTCTCCAAGGAAGAAATACAAATGGCTAAAAAGCACATAAAAAAAAAAAATGCTCAACATCACTAGCTATTAGGGAAATGCAAATCAAAACTACAATGAGCTACCATCTTACACCCATTAATATGACAGTTATTAAAAAAAACAGCAGACTGTAAGTGTTGGAGAGGATGTGGAGGAATGGGAATCCTCATCCACTGCTGGTGGGATTGTGGAATGGTCCAGCCACTGTGGAGGACAGTTTAGCGGTTCTTCAAAAAACTAACTATAGATATTCCATATGATCCAGTGATGCCACTGCTGGGTATATATACAGAAGAATTGAAAGCAAAGACATGAACAGATACATTCACACCAATGTTCACAGGGCATTGTTCACTAATGACAAAATTTGGAATCAACCCAGCTGCCCATCAACAGATGAATAGATAAACAAAATGTGATACATACATACAATGGAATATTACTCAGCTGTAAGAAGGAATAAAGTGCTAACACACGGGATCACATAGGTGAATCTGGAAGACCTTATGTTGAGTGAAGCAAGCCAGGCATTGAAGGATGAACAGTACATGACCTCACTGATATGAATTAAGGAAATTGAGCAGTCCCTGAAAACTCATGTCTGAAAGATAGGTTTATAAGAAAGAGAAAGAGAAGAGAAAGTTGTGAGCCATCACCCATATGGATGTAATCTATGGTAAAGTGATAGAGTGTAGTTGTGTATTGAAGGGATAGGACAGGTGGGTAGTGATATTATTGGGTTTAGTGGTGTAGGGTTGTCAGGTGGGTAGATTGAGAAGGGTGGGTTAGAATACCCATGATACTCTGGGTAGAGATGGGAGAGGGACCAGATGAACACTTGGGATTTGTGGGTATGAGGCTGAAAGTACAGAGGTGAGAATGCACTTATGGCAATATGACACGGAAGTGTCACTTGTTTAGGGAGTTGGTTGGGGGGGCATTCGGGACAGAGCGCACCTAGAGCAGGCTATGGAGTGAGTGTTCATCCTGTCATAATGTGTTGTATCAGTGGTTGGAGACCCACACAATGAGTGAGAAGGAGATGAACTCCCATCTTTGGGAGGACCGATTCACTCAGAAATAGACAGGTGGGCATCTCTTATGAGTGAGGACAGTTCCTAATAGGGGAGGACAAACCAGTGTGTCAGACTTCTTGTTGCATGTAACTATGAATCTTGTCATCCAGTGAGTCAAGTGGGGTCATCGTGGGCCCCAGGGTGATGGGGAGGGAGGAACAGAATAGATCAAACAGGTGGTATTTAGTGGTCAGTGGAAATGTTTTTCATTACCTTACAGTGATGGACACAGGACATGGTAAATATCATCAAAATGTATAAAAGTGTATGGTCTAAAATGTAAACCATACTGTAAACTATTGACAATGTTTAGTAGCTATGTTTCACTATCTGTATATCAGTTATAACAATACTACCATCCATATACAAAAAGGTTTTAATATCCATCATTTTTGAATGCCAGCTTTGCTGGATAGAGAATTCTTGTCGACAAGGTATTTCTTTTAGTACCTTAACTTTGTCATACCACTGCCTTCCTGCTTCCATGGTTTCAGATGAGAAATCAGCACTTAATTTTATGATGTGATGGTTCTCTTTTCTCTTGCTGCTTTCAGTATTTTCTCTTTGTCTTGAGCATTGGATGCTTTGACAAGTATATATCTTGGAGTAGGCCTGTTGGGATTTATATTGTTTGGTGTGTGCTGTGCTTCCTGGACATGTACATCCATCTCCCTCAATAGGGTTGGGAAGTTTTCAGCCATTATTTCCTTCAACACTCCTTCTGTCCCCTTTCCCTTCTCTTCTCCCTTGGGATGCTTATAATGCACATTTTTGTGCATTTTGTGTTGTCCTTCCAATCCCTAAGTTCCTGCTTGATTTTTTATATCTTTTTATCTATCTGTTCTACTATATGTTTGATTTCACATGTACTGTCTTCCATGTCTTTAATTCTTTCCTATACCTATTCAAATCTGCTGTTATGTGCTTTTTCTTTCTTTTTCTTTCTTTGATTGTGTCACTCATCACCATCATATCTGTTATCTTTTTATGTACGTTTGCAATTTCTTCAGTATGTTCTCCCAATGTCTTCTAATATCCTTAATCTCTTCCCTCACTTCATTAAGTTGGTCCATGATATTTATTTGGACAGCTTGATTAGTTGTTCAATATTCTGCATCTCTACCTGGTTTTTAGTTTGTTCATTGGACTGGGCCATGTCTTGCTGTTTCTTTGTATGTGCTGTAATTTTTTATTGCTGTCTGGTCATCTTTTTATCTTAATGGGTTTATTCATTTGTTTAGCTTCTCTCTTTACTCTTGGGTTTTATTTAATTGCTGTTTTTGTGTTTGTGTTAGGTTTTCTCCTCAACACTTTGTTCTTCTTATTCTATTTCCTTGCTGTTGTCTATGTTCCCTTGAAGGAAATAATTAGGGCCATAGGAAGTGAAAGAGGTAAGAAAAGTAAAAGGATAATAGTAATCATTAGAATAGGAACTGTAGAAGACCTTGGAAAAAGAATATTTAACTCGTGTAAGCAGTGTGGGATAATAGGAATAAAAAAATGGAGTACCAACAATGAAATGGGAAACCAAAAGATATATAGAATGAATTAAAAGGCCAGAATGATGAGGAGAGAGGGAAAGAGAAAAGAGAAGACAAAAGGAAAAAGAGTTAATAAAAGAAAGAAAACAGGATAGACAAGATAGAAATATAAACCAGAAAAATTGAGGAATAAACAAAGAGAGGTGGAATGTAAGGACAAAATCAGAAAGCAGAAGATAGAAAGATGAAGGAAGGAAAAGACATAGTGTTGGTAGACAAAAGCAGTATTCACAGAAAAGGGGAAATCAAGGAAGAGGAAACACAGCAACCAAGTATGAAGCCAGCAGCACTTTGAGGAATTTTTCTCTTTGTCCAGCTCCTTCCAAACCAAGGTCTTGAAGCCCCCTACTCTGTGCATTCCCAAAACAGATCACTCAGGCAGGATCTTACCCCCACTCAAGCATTTTTTTGTATGTGTTTGTGAAAGAGATATCTGTCTATGTTCCTTTGAAAGAAAAAAAATTAGGACCAGAGAAAAGGAAAGATATAGAAAACAAAAACAATAATAGTAATAATAATAGTAAAAGGTAGAAGATCAACCACACAAGACCTAGGAAATTGAAAAATTAACACAAGTAAGAAGCATGGAGGAGTATGATTAGGAAAGTGAAATAGAAACAATGAAACAAAAAAACAGAATATAGAAAATTATATAGAATGAATTAAAAGGCTGGAATAGTGAGAAGAGGGGAAAACAAAGAGAAAAGAGAGAAAAAAAGTAAACAGAGAAAAAAGGAGAAAGGGAGAAATACAAACAAGAAAAATTGGAGACCAAATAAAAGAGGTGGAATGAAAGAACAACAACAGAAAACAAAGATATAAATATGAAGGAGTGAAAAGAAATAGCGTAGGTAGAGTAATTCAGTAACCAAAAGGAAAAAAAGCAAAATAAACAAGCAGAGAAACAAAGGAAGGGGATAAAAACAAGCAAGAAACAAGACAGCAGTGACTCATTTTTTTAAAAAGGAGACAGAAGAAAAAAGAAAGAAGAAAAAAACAACAACAGAAAAACAGCCTTCTCTCTTAGATCCCTAAGGATCTACTCAGGCTTCTGGTATTACTCACTCACCCTGCATCCTGCCCTCTGCAGGTTTTGATTTGGGTTTTAGTGAGTAAAATAAGGGAAATAAAAGAAAAGAAACTTTTAAAAAAATAAGAGATCCAAGAAAAGCTAATACCAAAAAAATGTCTATATGTTCCCTGTCATAAAGGTTCAGCTGAATGCTTGATCACCAGGTGGATCACTTTTCAAAGAAGAGCCAGGAATAAAACCAGGGACCTCCCATATGCTAGGCAAGAATTCTTCCACTGAGCTATCCTGCCTCCTTGGGTTAATTAGCCTTTCAGAAGGCTATCTGCCCCCTTTCCCTCATGTAGGTTCGCTCCTCTGCAGTCAGCTGGAGGTGTGCTGATTGTTGCTTGACTCTGCCTCCTCTCTGATGTAATTCTTCTTTTTACCTAGGTGGCTGGGCATGGCCACCAGCCTGAGGAGATCCCCTTCCCAGTCCACACACCTTTGTCCCAGGCAGCTATTTTCTGACTGCTCTTCCATAGTGCTCTGGGATGTTAAGCTTGAGATGAGTGTACTAATTCATTCCTTCGGGCTGCCACCAGACAGACTGTCACAGATATACATGCACCCAATATGTGCACAAGCATTACTCTGCCTTCTCCAGAACTGGGACCTGGGTCCCTTATTGGGAGCATGGGCAAGCTCTTTGATGAGACAGTGAGGGATGTCAGAATGTCAAACAAATTTATTCATATATTATGGTGCCTTTTGAGTCTGGCTTTTTTACTGCTCATAATGCATTTAAGATTCATGTGGGCTATGTTTACCTATAATTCCTTTTCATTGCTGAGTAGAATTCCATTGTCATGATGTACCACAGTTTCTTTACCTATTTACTAGTTGATGGATATGTGTGTTTTTGTTTTTGTTTTTAGTTTTGATGATTATAGCTAAATACACTAAAACATTTGTATACAGATTTTTCCATGGATAAAAATTTTAAAATCCCTAGGACAAATTCATAGGAGTTGAATTGGTGGGTCATATGGTGTGTGTTTTACTTTATAAGAAATCACCACAGTGTTTTTGAAAAGTGAGATATCTTGAAAAATCACTTTCAATATGTATGAGATTTCCAAATGCTCTGTATCTTCTCCACCACTTGGCATTGTTCATTTGATTTTTTTAAAAAATTATTCACCACTGTAACAGGTGTTTAGTGGTATCTCATTGTACTTTTAATTTGCATTAACTGAAGATTAATGTTGTTAAGTATCCTTTAATGTGCTTATTTTCTAACTCCTTATGTTCCTGGAAAAAGTATCTATTCCAATTTCTTGCACATTTTCCCCTCCTGAGGTTGTTGTTTTCTTATTTGTGAAATTTTGAGTACCTTATTTCCTTTACAAATCTTTTATTAGACGTAAGATTTGCAAATATTTTTTGTCAATCTGTGGCTTGTCTTTTTATTGTCTTAACATTGTCTTTTCAAGCATATAAAGTTTAAATTTTGATCCTTCCCAGTTTTTCAGGTATTTTTCTATGGTGGATCACATTTTTGATGTTTTATTTTAAAAATAATCACCAGCTATATGATGCTCACACAGATTTTTTTAACAGATTTATTAAGATGCAATTTATATAGCATACTGTTTACCCATTTAAAATGTAGAATTCAGTGTTTTTAAATATATTCAGAGATATATGCTGCCTATAGTCAATTTAGAACATTTTTTGTCACCTCAAGAAAGAAACCCCATACCATTTATCTATCACCACACTATCTGTCCTTTTCATCACAATCCTAAGCAACCTCTAGTCTTACAGGTTTTCCTATTTTGGACTATCATTTGAATTGAATCATAAAATACGTGGTCCTTTGTCATCATGCATTAAGTTTTCAGGGTTCATCCAAGTTGAAGCATGCATCAGTACTTCATTCCTTCTTATAGGCCAAATTCCATTGTATAGATATAATATCATATTTGTTTATCCATCTATCAAATGGTAGATAGTTTGGTTATTTCCAGCTTTTGGCTATCATGAGTAATGCTGCTATAAACATTTGCAGTCAAGCTTTTCATGGACATATGATTTCACTTTTCTTGGATATATACCTAGGAGTAGAATTGTTGGATCATGTCATAACTCTGTGTTTAATCATTTGAGGAATTGCGCGACTATTCTTCAACATGACCACATCATTTTAGTTACCTACCAGCAGTGTCTGAGGGTTCTGATTTCTCCATATCCAAAACAACTCTTTATTTTCTGTGTTTGATTTCAGTCATCCCAGTGGGCAAGGAGTTGTATTGCATTATGGTTTTGATCTACATTCCTTAAGACTAATAATATTGAGCATATTTTTATATGTTTATTGGCCATTTGTTATTCTTTCTTTAGGAAATGTCTATTCAGATCCTTTGCCCATTTAATTGTTGTCTGTATGTTCTAAATACAAGTCCCTCATCAGATATGATTTACAAATGTTTTGTCCTATTCTGTGAGTTGTCTTTTTACTTTATGGATGGTGTCCTTTGAAGCACAAAAATTTTAAATTTTGATCATTTATCTGTTTTTTTCTTTTTCTGCTCCTGACTTTGGTGTCAGATAATCCTTTGCCAAAACCTAAGCTGATAAAAGATTTACCCCTATTCTTTCTTCTAAGAGTTTTACAGTTTTAGATCTTTGATCCATTCTGAGTTGATATTTCTATGTAGTGTGATGTATGGGTTCAATATCATTCTTTTGCATGAGACTATCCTGTTTTCCCAGCACCAATTGTTGAGTAGACTATTATTTCTCCATTGAATGGTCTTGGCTTCCTTTTCTAACACAATTGAACATAGACATGTGAGTTTATATCTGACTTTCAATTGTATTCTATTGATCTATGTCTATTCTTGTGCCAGTGCTGCACTGTAAATTATCATTGTGTAAATTATCATTGCTTTGTAACAATTTTGAAGTAGGGAAGTGTGAGTCCTTTTACTTTGTTCTTTTTCAGGGTTGTTTTGGCTATTTGGGGCCCCTTACAGTTGCATATGAATTTGAATCAGGTTGACAATTTCTACAAAAGGTTCAGTGGAGAGCATAATAGAGTGCATTAAATCTGTAGATCAATTTGGCAAATATTAACAATGTTGAAGCCCATAAGAAGGAAGCAAACATGAAAGGACTTGACAGCTGAAGGGCATTGTCCTCAAAGATATAAGATGAAATGAACATGTGCTAATGCAGAGTAGCCTACCCCAGTTAATGGTTAATGCACAGAAAGGCACTTGAAACAGAGTAGAGAAGGAATGGATAAGGGGCCAGGTGTGGATGTGTTGTGAAGATGAGGTAAGCGATCTGCTTAAGGGGTGGCTGTATCATGGAGAAAATCAGAGATTCAGTAAAGAAACATGGCAGAGCTGTGGCCTGAAGACCTGTGTGGATGGAGTCACTATACCTGGAATGGGGCAAGTTGAGGAGGCACAGGTTCAAGAATTTTTGGTTCCTGTCTCTTTGAAATGCTTCCATCATGTAGCTTCTGCTTTATCACATTCTCCTGTTTATTTTTAAATCTGGCCTTACAGTTCTAATCTTTTCTTTTTACTTTTCTGGTTTTATTAGTTTTGTCCCAGGGCTCAGTCCTTAGATCACTTTTCTTCCTCAGCATCTCATCTTTTTGCTGCTCTCATCCAGTATCTTGGCCTTAAACACCATTTATACTGCCATGAGTTCCAATTTTATGTATCTATCCAAACCTTTCTCTGCAGTTCAGTCTTCCACACAGTTACCTTCATGACGCTTCCATGTGGGTGTGTGAAGGGTCACAGTAGACGCTTAGAATTGTTTCCCAAAATTTCTCTCCTTTGAATCTCCCTCTTTATCCATGTACAGTAACTCCACCCTGACAGGTGTTTAGACCAAAGCTTTTCCATCTTTCCTGACTTCTCTCTTTTTTCTCCCCTTATCTTCTCCAGTTTCAGACCATGTCCACATCTGAACACTTCTCTACCTTGCTCTTTTCTACTCTGGCCTGAGTTGCCATCAATTGACAGGATTACCGTGGCTTCCTCCTAGCTATGCTACTCCCACCCTCACTCCTGTATTCAGTTCTCCCGAGTGCCAGAGAAACCAGACAGGCCTTTTTACCCATCAGACCCACAGATACCTTTCTCACTCATCAGAATTAGAGTCAAAATGTCACATCATCCACAAAGTCCTACCTGATCTGACCCTGTATAACCATCTGACCTCACTCCACTCCTTTCCCACTCCTGAAGTGTGCTAAGAATGTTCCTGACTCACTCACCATTCCCTTTGCCTTGAATTCCTGCTCCCTGATACCCACATGGTTCTCTCCTTCATTCCCTCTAGTCTCTGCTCAAATGACCCCTCATCGGTGAGGTCCTCATAGAGTCCCTGTAGTGATCTCCCAGTATGAACAGGGATGGCACCTCCACTGAACCATCCCCATCCTCCCTGCCTCATTTCTCTTTAAAGCTGTCATTACCAATTGGCCCACTAAATACTAGCCTTTGTGTATATTGTCTCATAACTGGTTGGGATAGAGTGGGTCATGACAAGAGCTGCCACTTCTTGTTCTCCCCTCGAGGGTGCTATGTTTGTGAACATGTATGTGATCAGCTCTTCAAGCCTTGTTAGTACCTGGTCTGTTTCCTCTAGGCTTGGACTCATACAGATCTTGCAATCAGGTTCAGTTCTTGAGTATTTTCTTGGACTGACTGTCATTCCCTGATACAGAACTGGGGGATTAAGCTGTTTGCTTACCCTTACACCAAAGGTAGATGGTGGGGATGTGTGGTGTCTGAAAAGACATTTTCCTGAATCCTTAAACTTGAAAGGATAAAAGGAGAACTGTAGAGATTTAGCCATTCCCCCCATTTTTACAGAGACCATACAGACCTCAGTTCTGGTATGTCGAGCTGGACCCAGGTCTGGCTCTGCTTTCTCAGACCTTTGTTCTTACCCTTGAGATGGCTGATCTTTCTTGGATGTGCATTTGGACAAAGCTGTGGGCAACTCTTTTTAGTGCTGATTCTTTCTGGTCTTGTCTTCTAGAAAATGATCTTAGCCAATCCTGTATGTAAGATGGAGAATAAGCATATGCACTGAATAAGTAGAAAAAATGCAGGTGAACACAGGAAAACAAACAAACAAAATCTATTAATGTGTTCAAAATGATAAAAGTGTTACATAAATATAACAATAATGAACTAAAAAAAGAAAAAAGTATTACATAAATATAATATATGTGTATATACATATGTATTTGTTGATAAATAATGAATGGTTCATTTTACCACCATCCAGACACTCCCACCAACAGGGCTGTTATATTCAGGTCCTGCCTCTATTGAACTGGGTAGAAGATGAAGCCCCTACACTCACCCTTAAAGAAATTTCAACAGAACCAGCATGATTTACTTTTTCTTTTTCTTGTTTTTTTCTTGTATCTCTTAAATTGATGTAAAATTGAAATATAGTGGAACATGCCATTCTTAATGGAATGACTTGTAAAATTTTTTAAACAAATCAATTTTATTGATACATTTTAGTAAAGCATACAGTCAATTCAAAGTGTACAATCAATGGTATTTGGTATAATTACATAGTTGTACATTCATCACTTCAGCCATTATTAGAGCACTTTCATTATTTCAATAATAATAATAATAATAATGCACAAAAAACAGAGAAACAAAAAATTCATCACCTCTCTACCTCTCTATGCTTGCCCTGCTGTACATAGCTGCTATTGCTGGCTATTCTTGCATATTTATTCATCTATTTTAAAGCAGTTTTATTGAGATATAGTCACATACCATACAATCTATCCAAAGTGTATAATCAATGGCTTTTAGTATAATCACAATGTGCATTCATCAACAAAAACCTTTTGAACAATGTCATTACTCCAAAAAGAAAATCTCCAGGCCCCTTCACAATCACCTCTCAATCCCTCTATCCCTCCACAGCCCTACATAACCACTAATCTAATTTCATCTTTATAAATTGATTTATATTTACATATTAAATAAATGGAATCATACCATACGTAGTACTTTGTGTCTGGTTTCTTTCAGTTAGCATGTTTTTTTTTTTCCTGATATTTACATCTTGTAACATTAACATACACTTGTTCAGTTTCAAAGACAAACATTCTTATATATGCAGTATTACCCATATTCATTTTTCATATGAGGGTTTAATATGCTATACTGTCCCATGTTACATTTTTTAGCTTTCCTGTTAGTAATTTATATGACCTTAGACATTCCCTTTCAACCACTGCCCTACCCATATAATAGTACTGCTAGTTACCTACACTATGATGTGCTTTCACTTTTTCTATTCATTTCCAAAAAATGACATATCATTTTGACCTGTTCTACATCAGTTAACCCCCAACTTTCCATTCCCTAAACTCATTCTATTTTCTGATGACCCATATTCAAGTTATTAACTCCATAAGATTGCACCATATATTTAGTTCTTAGTAGTGCAGTCATATTGTGTTTGTCCTTTTGTGTCTGGCTTGCTTCATTTAACATAATGTCCTCCAGGTTCATCCATGTTGTCATATATTTTACAATTTCCTTGCTTTTTTTTTTAATTAAAATTTTTTTTTTAATTTTTAAAGAAGCTTTAGATTACATAAATGGTACATAAAAATATAGGGGATTCCCATATACCCACCCCTTTCCCCTTCCCCATTTTCCTACATTAACAATGTCTTTCATTAGTGTGGTACATTTGTTATAATTGATGAACACATACTGAAGCATTGCTACTAACCATGGACTGTAGTTTACATTATAGTTTACACTCTGCCCTGCACAATTTTATAGATTATGACAAATTGTATAATGGCCTGTATCTGCCTTTGCAGTGTCATGCAGGACAATTCTAATGTACCCGAAATGCCCCCATATTACTCCTATTCTTTCCTCTCCTTCCTCTCAAAACCTCTTAAAGCAACTGCATTTATTTCTATTATAAAAGCTCTTTCATTGCTATAATAATAATAATTCTATAATAGAATAATAATGTCTACTTTAGTCCATTGTTCATTTCCCAGGCTTGAAGGTTTCGGGATGGTTATATCCACTCTGCTTCTAATTGAGATGAGCTTAGATCCCATGGAGCAGTTGGATGAAACAATCTTGCTTGCAGTTGCAGACACTCTTTGTTCCTTGGGATAGGTCTTGTCCATCATCATCTCCATGTCAGTTGTCCTGGGTGAGTCCAATGAACTGGAGAGTAGGTTTTGCAACTCTACTGAGATTCAGGGCTCAACTGGCACATGAACTGACCAAATATTTAAGTCTCTAAAACATACATTTAACACGTATAGTGCTAATCATAGGTTCAAATAAAATGGACAGAAGAGCTATGATTAGGGAAATTATAAGTGAATCTAACTCTGTTGCATTGAGGAGCATAAACTCCAAAGTAAGACCCACTGACAGGGTGCTGAATTCCTTGAGTTTGTTTGCCCTACCTATAATGTCCATATGTCTCTAGAGCCCTCAGGAACCCCACTGTTTAAGGCACTGTTTACTGTAGTGGTCATTGAGTTCCTGTTGAGGAATACCTAAGCATATCCTG
Organism: Cabassous unicinctus; assembly: GCA_029593785.1. Taxonomy (NCBI): domain Eukaryota; kingdom Metazoa; phylum Chordata; class Mammalia; order Cingulata; family Chlamyphoridae; genus Cabassous; species Cabassous unicinctus. Next base: position 26,039 of record JAQZBX010006954.1, on the reverse strand, counting down.
GAATGACCTCCAGATTCACTTTGAAATCTCTTAGCCATAAAAGTTCATTTTATATTTAATATTTCTCCCTTTTTAAATTAAAAATTTTTTAAATTATCTATTTTATTATTCCCCCTGCCCCCTCGTTGTTTTTGCGCTCGCTGACTGCTCTGTGTATGTTCTTCTGTGTCTGTTTGTCTTCTCTTTAGGTGGCACCAGGTACCGATCCTGGGACCTTCTGGAGTGGGAGAGAGGCACTCATTCTCTTGCACCACCTGAGCTCCATGGTCTGCTGTGTCTCTTATTGTCTCTCCTCTGTGTCTCTTTTTATTGCATCACCTTGCTGTGACAGCTTTTTGCACAGGCCAGCACTCTGTGTGGGCCAGCTCTCTGCATGGGCCAACACTCTGCTCGGACCAGCTCTCTGCTCAGGCCCAGTTTGCCACATGGGCCAGCTTGCCTTTACCCAGGAGGCCCCGGGAATCAAACCCTGGACCTCCTATATGGTAGATGGGAGGCCAATTCCTTGAGCGACATCATTTCCCAATATTTCCTCCTTTTGGTTAAGGTCTTTTTCTGGGTGCATTGTCAGCTGGCACTTGGGAATAGTCCCTTGGTGCATGAAAGCCTCATCCTAGGGAGTCATGTCCCAGCTGGGGGAACTGTAGTACATTTACATGACTTAGAGAGAGGATACATTTGAATAACAAGGAGTCTTTCAGGAGGTAACTCTTAGGCAATATATAATACTAGGCTAAGTTTCAATTTCACAAGTAATGGTTCATAAATATAGCCATCAGTATCAAAGATTTGGCGTAATGGTCTGTCTTCCTTCACTAGGCACTGCCCTTGTACTCACGGGATTCTTGCCATTCTGAAAGAATGTAGCAGGACTCCCTAGGATGGGAATTCAATGTTCTTTCAGTTATTGTGTGGGTCTCCACCCACTGAGACAACAGCCCATGAACACTTGAGCATATTCATATGGCTTAGAGGCAAATTTTCCCTTTGCCATCTGTTATTGATTTTCAGTTTCATTCCATTATCTGAAAAGGTGATTTGTATAATTTCAATTTTTAAATATTTATAGAAAGCTGCATTGTGAGCTAACATGTGATCTATCCTGGAGAAAGATCCATGGGCACTTGAGAAGAATGTAAAACCTGCTGATTTGGCAGGTAACATTCTGTATATGACTGCTAGGTCTAGGTTGTTTATCATATTGTTCAAGTTCTCTGTTTCCTTGTTGATCTTCTGTCTAGTTGTTCTATCTAATGATGTGAGTCATATATGAAGTCTCCAAGAGACGTCTGTTTCTCCCTTCAGTATTGCCAGAGTTTGCCTTTTGTATTTTGGGGCATCCTGGTTAGGTGAATAGACATTGAAGACTGTTATTTTTTCCTGGTGGATTGTCCCTTTTATTAATATATAATGGCCTTCTGTATCTCTTGTAGCTTTTTTGCATTTAAAGTCTGTATTGTCCAATATTAGTATAGCTACTCCTGTTCTTTTTGGTTCCTGTTTGTGTGGAGTATCTTTTTTCAACCTTTCACTTTCAGCCAGTTTGTATTCCTGGGTCTAAGGTTAATCTGTCATGGGCAAAATATGGATGGATCCTGTTTTTTCATAAATTCTGTCAGCCTGTATCACTTGACTGGGGAGTTTAATCCATTCACATTTAATGATGTTACTGTAAATACATTACTTATTTTCACCATTTTATTCTTTGGTTTACATATGTAATATCTCTTTTTTCTTTTTTTCTGTCTTTTTAATCTTTTGGTTATTGTTTCAACTATTCTTGCCTTCTACACTCTCCTCCAAGTCTCTCTCTGCTGTTTTTTTTTCTTTCAGGCTGTAAGACTCCATATAATACTTCCTGCAAAGTTGGATTATTTTTTTTACAAAGTCTCTTAGTTTCTGTTTATTTGTGAATATTTTAAACTCACCTTCATATATGAAGGACAATTTTGCTGGATAAGGAATTGCCCACTGGAAATTTTTCTCTTGTACTATCTTAATTATATCATAACACTGTCTTCTCAACTCATGGTTTCTGATTGGAAATCCGCACTAAGTCTTACTGGGCATCCCTTGTATGTGATGGTTTGCTTCTCTCTTGCTTCTATCAGAATTTTCTCTTTATCTTGGATGTTTGACATTCTGAGCAGTATGTGTCTTGGAGTAGGTCTATTCAGATTTATTCGGATTGGGGTATGGTGCACTTCTTGGACATATAAGTTCATTTCTTTCATGAGAGTTGGGGAATTTTCAGTCATTATATTCTCAAATACTCTCTGCCCCTTTTCACTTCTCCTTCTGGAACTCCCATGACACTTCTGCTATTGTGCTTCATGCTTTTCAACTCTCTGAGCACCTGCTCAATTTTTTTCATTCTTTTCTCTGTTCTTCTCTCTCTTTAGTTTCAGCCTGTTTTGTCTTCTGTATCAATTATTCTTTCTTCTATCATTTTGATTCTGCTGTTGTATGCCTCGTATGTTTTTTTTTCTTTTAATCTCACCTATTGTGTCTTTCTTTCCCATGAGCTCTGTTATTTTTCTATTCAGGTTTTTAAATTCTTATTGTGCTTGCTCAGTGTCTTTTTGTTCTTTTTTTCTTTTGATAAGTGAAAAAAAACAATTTATTGCAGCTTGTTTTACATAGTAACATGGAACATTTATACATTTATACATGTGCTGATATAAAATACCAAATTTTAAAAAAACAATTTTACACAAAAGTTGTTGCATTATATTTTATAAAGATAGATATAAATTATCAGCAATATTTAAGAATAATAGGCTATTATCCCAATAGGAATGCATTCTATGTGAAATTAACCTACCTTTTCTGAACATGATGCCCTGGATATATGCACATTCTTCTAAACTAAGTAAAAGAAACTCATTTCTGAGAATGAAAGACCTGGAAAGGTTCTAACAGGTGTTTCCCAGTGGTGATTCCAGCTGTGTTCTTGGGTGTGTTTAGAGCCCCTGACATTTAGCCAAAGACAGTGTGAAAAGGCACAGCTTTCTATGATAGCTGCATGTGGTAAATGAGATTCAGTAAGAGGGATAAGATATAAAAGATAGCATTTTAGAAGAATTATATTTGCTGCATGATTTGAATGAGCTACCAAATTTTTAAAATGCATATTCTATATTTCTGAAAGGAAATGACTTATTTCAAAATATGCACTATTTTCTTAGCATGGCATATTAATTTTCACTTTGGTAGTCAAAATAAATTGCATTTCCCCCTAAAATCTTAGAATTCATGACATTAGAAAATGATATCTACAACAATATACACCAATACTATAAAAACTTTCTTATATGTTATAGCCATTAAAAAATATATATGCATATATATGAAGCACTAAACAGATTTGGTAAACCATGATATAAATGACATACATACACATGGGCAAATACTGTTTAGTTTCAGCTAATTAAATTTAACAAGTAATGATTGGATGCTAACTAATTCCATGCCACCATGTAGGGTAGTGCTTGTAGTAGTTTTTAAGGCACATGAAGCTCACATTAGCCAGACTTCAGATAATGTACCTTAAAGAAAACAATCAAAGGCAGAGCTAAAGTTGAATAATGACTAGTCAGAGATATATCTAGGAAAAAGGCTTTGGATAATTGAAGAGGGCAAAGCAAAATATTCAATCATAGGGAAAAATTGCTACTAGGCTGGTCATATGTTAGGGGATAAGTGGAACCTCAGCTGCAGTCCGCTTCATCTTCCAATCCAAGGTTCAGTTATCATCCTGCTTTGTTTCCTTTGCTCCTGTATTTTTTCCGGATAGAAACCAAACTTGCATTGGCTCTTTTTTGCCATCCATAGACACCGGGCCTCTGTGCTCCAAATGGAATTGTGGATCTCAATTGTCTGGTATCATAAGACATCTGTATGTATATTCAGACACATTTATTTCCCCCCTTTCTCCAGTGGTTTCTGTTCTGCTTGTAAGAGTAACAATATTTCCTAAAAGACAATATTGAGGCATCCTCTGTCTGATGACTCCTGTAACAACCTCTCCAGTTTGTGTCCTTATTGTTTTCTGAACAGGTTCACCATCTACTTGAACCTGGCCAGCAATTTCCATCATATCCAAGGGCAAGTGACAAATGGATCATGTGTGGTGGGTGCTTGGCTCTGGTAAGCCACTCACAGTCATGTATTTATTACCAAAAGTCTTCACCTTTTAGACAAATGGACGTTTCCGTGAATCAGTCAGTGTCAAATGTGGATTAGAGTGATTGAGAAGGTTTACAATCTTCATGGCTCCTTCTTTGAAGCATGTTTGCTACAGAAAGCATTGAAACCCACAGTGTCACTGAAGAGGATGGTCATATTGTCATTTCTTTTGGTAGGCATTGGATGCTTATGTCTCAGCTCATTGGCAACAGAAGGTGGAAGGACAGAATACAGCAATGAGTCTGTCTTTTATTTTCATCTTCCATGGCTCTTAACATGAACTGCAGCCTGTCTGTGAGGATTTCCAGTTCTTGGGTCAGTTTTCATTCCTCTCTGAATTGTTCACCTGAAAAAATGAGTTAGCAAGTGGCATCGTGCAGAGGGATGTCACTCAGGTATAGAGTTCTCCTTGGGAGATCATTCAGATTCATCACATTTGGTGAACAAGAAAAAGTATGCTGTCTGCTTCAGGTAAGTAGATCATTTGACCCTTGAGACATAAGCAGCTGGTTTCAGTCCCAGTAAGTTCATCCTCATATTCTAATTTCTTTACATCCCACAATCCTTCCTTGTTTCTCAATACAAAAACTGTATTGATATGTGAAAGGATCCCATGAGTACTAATGTCACTATGACAACAAACCAGACAAGAAGACAGACAAAAGGCTGTAATTCCCAGGCTGAAGCTTGGGGAGCACTCTGTATATGGCTGAGACCACTAGGTCTCAGTCAAATACTATGAAAAGGAAAAGCTTTGTGAAAGGTATATGGTCTGATTTGTGATTCCTGTGTACCATTTTCTTCAAATTGATTAAGATATTCATAAAAATCCTCTTCGTTTGACTCTTTTTATCCAAGTAAAAATTGAGTATGATCACATTCCTCATTTCTTTGCTGAGTAACCTTCATGTTTATTTCAGAGCCATGTATTTGTTGAGATACTGTTTTGATGATTCCAATGACAATATCCTGAATTCCTTCTCTCTCTAAATAGTAGTGGAGAATGAGTCCATTGCCCTTTTCTGCATCAGTGCAAGTAAAGGAAGGTGCATGCTTACCTGTATAGATAGCAGTAAGATGGTCATGCAGAGCACCAAGGTTCTGTAGAAATTCCCTGACATTAGATCTCAGGACATGCAAGATAGTATCATATCCAGGTTCTTGATAAAAGTCAAAAAAGATCTTTCCAGACATTTGGAGGATATCTCCGCATTGAGATTGAGAACTTTGCTTGCAGCAGCAACCAAATAATAAGTTTTGGAATCATCATATATGGTTCTGATGAGAAATTGTCCTTCCTCATCTAACTGTGCCTTTTTCTTATGTTCTTTCCAAGTTGATTGAGATTTTCCTCATCATTTAGGAACCATGGCTTCTTGAAAGGACTATTTGATGTCTTCCCCCACCTTGGGTCCATAATTGTGGATCACCAACAGCTCCATGCCATGAATCACAAATCCATACATGGTGTCCATGTCTGGAGCCTGGGAGGGAGCCCCCATGCAAGGCAGCAGATAAAATCTTCTTGTCCTTTTTCTCTTTAGCCTCATTGTCTTTCACCTAATTAATATGATTTTGGAAATTTGTATGAATCTCATTGATTAGTTGTCTCAAATCCTGTGTCTCATCTGGGGCTTTGATATATTTCTTTGCTTGGGCCATTTTTTTCATTTTTTAAAATATGGCTTATAATGTTTTGCTGATATCTAGGCATCTAATTATGATGCTGAGTTTATCCTGATGCTCATTTTTTTTCTCTTTTGTAGGAATTTATTGGTGGTGGGCTGTATGTTACTGTTGTTCTTTGATTCTTGATTCATCCTGTTCTACATCTTTAGAATTGTCCCTGCTAGTTGCTCAAATCTGGGCCATAGACCCAGTAATGGGTTGCTGATCCACTTCCAAAGGCTTTGGGGAGGGAATTTGTAAAGGCCAAAAAAAGTTCTCTTTCTTATTTGCTTTTAATGTCCTCACATGCACTTTCTTGCTCTTTAAAAGATGGCAATCTTCAGCAGGCTTCTCAGTTGAAAGCCTGGTTAGAGTGCATTTGCTGTAACAAGGACAACAGCAATGTGGCAGAGGTTCCTGCTTGGAGGCCATTCAGAGCCTTGCAATTCAAACTTTCTCAGAGGCTGTTCTCCAGCCTATGCCAGCAGGCCCCTCCCTCTTCCTGGGTAGGAAGTAATTCCACTCCCCTCTGCATCCTCAACAACCAGTCCCATTCAGTAAGGAGAGTAACTGAGAGGGTCAGATCTCTTTAGTCCCACCCTGGCTCCCTAGGCAATCAGTAGCATGGCCCCACCTGAACTGAAAGTGCTCATGGGACACATCAAACCAAATCTGTTGGTCAAAAGCTGATTTGGCCTTAGGTAGCATCCCTTTTTCTCCAGTTTCCATGGGAGGTAGATTCCTTAAGCCCCTCTGTCTGTAGCCACAACCCCAAGGTTGGAGAATTCAAAATTGTCTGCTCATGGGGTTGGGGAAGGGTTTCAACAGCAGCAGCTGCAGCTTCTACTCACAGTCTTACCATTGATTTTTTTCTAGGTCATTTCTGCCTCTCCTATAAAGGCAGAGAGAACTAAATCTTTGGTTTTAGATCTCTCTTCCTTTTTAATATATGCATTAAGAGCTACAAATTGCCCTATCGTGCATCTCATAAGTTTTTTTATGTTGTGTTCTTGTTTTCAGTCATCTTGAGATTTTACTGATTATTCTTGCAATTTTTTCTTTGACCCACTTATTGTTTAAGTGTGTGCTGTTTAGCCAACAAATATTTGCAAATTTTCCCATTTTCTGCCTATTATTTATTTCCAGTTTCATTCTATTACCATCAGAGGAATTGCTTTGTATAATTTCAGTCTTTATAAATTTATTGAATTCTGTTTTGTGAACCAACATGTGGTTTATCCTGGAGAAAGGTCTATGAGCACTTGAGAAGAATGTATATCCTGTTCTTTTGAGGTTCAATGTTCTGTATATGTGTTAGGTCTAGCTCATTTATCATATTGTTCAAGTTCTCTGTTTCCTTATTGATCTTCTGTCTAGTTTTTGTATCTGTTGGTGTGAGTGGTCTACAGAAGTCTACAACTATTATTGTAGAAATATCTATTTCTCCCTTCAGTTTTGCCAGTGTTTGCATCCTGTATTTTGGGGCACTTTTGTTAGGTGCATAAATATTTATGATTGCTCTTTCTTCTTGGTGACTTACCCCTTTAATTAATATATAATGTCTTTATTTCTGAAACAGATTTAGACAAAAATAAAAAAAATTTCCTTTAAAGTCTGTTTTGCCTGATATTAGTAGAGCTGCACCTGGACTTTTTTGGTTACTGTTTGTGTGGAATATCTTTTTCCAACCTTTCACTTATAGCCTGTTTGTGTCCTTGGATCTAAGGTGGGTCTCTTGTAGAAAGCATATAGATGGCTCATATTTTTTAATCCATTCTGTCAGCTTGTGTCTTTTGATTGGGGAGTTTAATCCATTAACATTCAATGTTATTACTGTAAAGGCATACCTTACTTCAACCATTTTATTCTTTGACTTCCACCTGTCATATCTTATTTTGTCTGTCTTGTAGGGCCAGCCTCTGGTTAAGGAACTCTCTTAGTTTTTGTTTATCTATGATAACTTCAAACTCACCCTCATCTTTGAAAGACAATTTTGCAGGATAAAGGATTCTTGGCTGGTAGTTTTTGCTTTAATTTTCTTAATTTTATCATACCACTGCCTTCTCACCCCCATTGTTTCAGATGAGAAATCTGCACTAAGTTTTATTGAACACCCCTTGTATGTGATGGATTGCTTTTCTCTTGCTGCTTTCAGAATTTTCTTTATCTTTGGCATATGACATTTTGATTAGTATGTGTCTTGGAAGAGGTCTATTTGGATATATTCTCTTTGGAGTGTGTTTGATTTATTGGATATGGATTTCCACGTCTTTCATCAGAATTGGGATGTTTTTGGCCATTATCTTCTCAAATACTCTTTCTGCCTCTTTTTCTTTCTCTTCTCCTTCATGATGTATATATTAGTGTACATTGTGCTATTATTGAATTCCCTGACCCCTGCTCTAATTTTTCCAATCTTTTCTCTCTGTTCTTCTGTCTCTTCAAGTTCAGATCACCTGTCTTCTAATTTGCTTATTAGTTCTTCTGTCATTTCAAATCTGCTGTTATATGCCTCAAATGTATCTTAAATCTCATCGATTGTGTCTTTCATTTCCATAAATTCTGTTGTTCTTCTGTTCAAGCTTTCAAATTCTTCTTTATGCTCACCCAGTGTCATCTTAATATTCTTTATCTCTTTAGTCATATTTTCCTTCAAATCCTTGAATTGATTTAGGATACTTGCTAGAAAAAATACATGTTTACAAAATTTTCATGCTGAGTATATATTACTTGTATAATAACCATTATTTAAAATTCAGTACCCCTGGAATCTCACAAATGCAATGCTGAATGAAAGGAGCCAGACACAAAAGAGAGTACTTACTGTATGATTTTGTTTGTATAATGTACAAAACCAGGCAAAATTATTTCATGCTGTTAGAAGTCAGGCTAGTTATTACTCTTGCAGGGGAGTTGGTGACTGGAAGAGAGGATGTAGGAGGTTACTGAAGGTATTGATCATTTAATGTTTCTTGATCTGTTTCTACATTATATTTCAATGAAATATTTTTAAGTTGCATCTTTGAGTTTGACATTGCATTTAAATTTCTCAGGAACTAAAAAGTGAAAATATACTAAGTACATAAGACCCTATATTTTGTGTTGGCACTTGTGACAGTTTGAGTCTTTTTGTGAATCCCAGAAAAGATGTTCTTGAAGCAAATTCATTCCTTTGATTGGATTGAAGTCAGTTGGCGGTGTGTGCTTTGATTGGATTACTTCAGTGAGGTGTGCTCCAGAGGGTACCTTGGTCCTCTTGCTGGGTTCCTTTAAACAGAGGATTAAGAGCAGAGACACAAAGAGGATAGGTGGCAGAATTGGAGAGAAGGAACACAGGAGAGAGGAAACCACAGACAGAGCAGCCAGAATTTGAAGCAATGAGACCCAGAAGAGAAGTAGATGCCTCTGTGTGACTTGCCAAATATCAGGAGTCCAGGAGCACCAGGAAACAAACCTCAGTGAGAAAGCATCTCTGAGGCCTTGATTTGGACATTTTCACAGCCTCAGAATTGTAAGCTTTTGACTGAATAAAATAAAGCCAATACAGTTCTGGTATATTGGTCCCAGCAGCTTTTAGCAAACCAAACCAGCACACACATAGAAAATAGACCATTTTAAATGTTCAGTTTAATTCAAGAGATAAAATACAGCATCATCCTGTATTTTCCTTAATTTGACATGTGCCTTTAAATTCAAGTGTCCATGGAATTGCATAAGCATTATTATAAAGCTGGCCAACTGAATAGAATTTTGCTTTTCTTCTCAATTTATACATCTCCCCAAACCTACATTCAAAGAAATATTTAGCAACTCCTCAATCCGTTTAAATTCAGCATATTCCAGAAGCTAATTTACAAGCCCCAAGAGATTGGTGAACACCTATTGCACTGACACATTCAAGAACTCATTATTTCTGATGTAATTTGCAGTAGTGCTTGATGTATAATAATCTGATGGCAGCAACTGCCCTAGGCCCTGAAGATTACAATGTGAATCATAGGGGGTAAGTGATTTCAAATGGAGAGAGAAATGGAGTGAATAAAACCTAGTTAGGATGGCTACCCTTCCTGGAATGCCTACTCTTCTCTTCTTTACCATACAAATTTTACCAGAACCAACACAGTCTCAACTCTGGGCTCACCTCACCCAATACCACAGCAGCCAACACTGACCTGTCCTTTCCCAAAGTCCTGTGAAATTTACAGTCAACATCACCCCCTCTATCACTCACTTCTTCACTAGTTAATTGATGACTGTTGTATTGTTTCTCCAAGTTGACAATAAGCTAATTAAGGCACAATTTCTTTCTCTACACCTACAGCTTGAAGCATATGATAGGCAGAGAAATTAAATTTAAAATAATTGGTAAAAAATGTTGATAATTGTCCAAGAAGTATAATAGTTACCTATGGGTTTATTTTAGTATTCTATTTTTCATATGTTTGCATATTACCTCACTAGGAGGGTTTTCTGATTTAGTAAAAATTACCAAATGCCCAGTTAATTTAAAAATATTTGTTATTATTATTTTATTTTATACCTTGCTATAATCTAGTGTGTATTATTTTATATAAATTTAATTTAATAATGTTATTATTGTTCATGATATAATTTTATAATGTTACAATATATTCCATATATTTTTTAAAAGAAGGTTTAGATTACATAAATGTTACATAAAAAAATATAAGGGATTCCCATATGCCCCATTGTCTCTCACTCCCACACTTTCCCACATTAACACTTCATTAGTGTTGTGCATTTTTTATGATTGATGGACACATATTGAAGCATTGCTACTAACCATAGACTACTGTTTACATTATACTTTAAGCTCTGTCCTGTACAATTTGTTCTGACAAAATATACAATGGCCTGTATCCATCATTGCAGTGTCATGCAGGACAAATCCAATGTTCTGAAAATGCCCCCATATTAGACCTATTTTTTGCTCTCCTATTCTTCAGAATCTCTCTTGGCCACTGCCTTTATATCAATGATAAGAGTTCTTCCATTGAAAGAATAATAATTAATCTGTAGTAGAATAATAATAAATCTATTTTAGTCCATTTTTATCTCCCCAATCTTAAAGATTATAGGATGGTGATGCCCAATCTGCTTCTAAGTGAGACAGAGCTCAGATCCCATGGGGCAGATGGATGAACTATCTTTCTTGAAATTGCAGACACTCTCTGTTCCTTGGAATGGACATTGTCCATCATTTCCTTTTAGTTGTCCTGGGTGAGTCCAATGAACTGGAGAGTATGTGTTACAACTCTGCTGAAATTCAGGACTCAACTGGCACATGGACAGACCAAATATTTAAGTCTCTGGGACATATATTTATTAAGTATAGTGCTAATTATAGGTTCAATTAAAAGGGGCAGAAGAGCCATGTGTAGAGAACCTATAAATGAGTCTAACTCTGTTACACTGGGGAGCATAAATTCCAAAGTAAGGCCCACTGACAGGGTGCCAAATCCCTGAGCTGTCAGTCCTCCTTAGAATTTCTGGACATCTCTAGAGCCCTTGGGAACCCTGTTTTTTGAGGCACTGTTTATGGTGGCAGTCAATGAGATCCTGCTGAGACTTGCATCAGCATAACCTCTGGAATGACCTCCCGACACACTTTGAAATCTCTTAGCTATAAAAATTCATTTGTATTTACCATTTTGCCTTTTGTTCAAGGTCTTTTTCCAGATGCATTGCTAATTGCTGCTTGGCAATAATCCCTCAGTGCCAGAGCGGCTCATCCCTGGGAGTCATGTTCTATGCTGGAGGGAAAGTAATGCATTTATATGCTGAGTTTGGCTTAGACAGAGGCCACATTTGTGCAACAAGGAGGCCTTCAGGAGGTAACTCTTAGGCAGTGTATAATATTAGGCTAAGTTTCAATTTCACAAGAAAAGGTTTATAAGTACAATCATTAATATCAAGGGCCTCGCATATTGGTCTGTTTTCCTTCACTAGGCACTACCCTTTCACTCGAGGGATTCTTGCTGTCCTATTAAAGAATGTAGCAGATCTCCTCAGGATGGGAATTCAATATTCTTTCAGTTATTTGTGGATCTCCACCCACCGAGACAATGTCCCATGATCACTTGAACATTTTCATATGCCTTAGAGGCATGCCCCAAATGAACCCGCTCCTATCCATCTCTCGATCACTGACCCCACACCAGTGATCCTCCCCCACCACTGTTGTGACCCTTCTGTGATCCAAAACCTCTCCAAAAATGTAGGCAACAAAGTGACCAAATAAATTTAATAAAAAAATGAAATAATAATTTAAAAAATAACCAATAAAATGCAAAAAAACTTTTAATTTGAAATAAAAAATTTTTTTAGACATTGTGTCTTTCATCACTATAAGGTCTGTTGTCTTGTGTACATAGTGACATTTTCTTCCATATATTCCTCCAATGTCCTACTTTTTTCATTTTATCTTCAACAAAGCTTTAGGATACAGAAAGGTCACACAGGGAATAGAGTTGATTCCCATATAACCAATGCCCTCCCCTTTTTCCCCTCTCTCTTATTAATAACATTTTACATGCAGATGGTACATTTGTTACAATTGATGTACAAATATTGAAGCATTGCTACTTTCCATGGTCAATGGTTTACATTATGGTTTACATTTTGAATCATACACCTTCATAAGTTTTGACAAAATTTGAAGATTTGAAGTGGCCTGTATCTGTTATCGAAAGATCATGCTGAATAATTCTAATGATCTAAATATGCCCTACAGTCCATCTATTCTAGTCTTCACTACCTCTCTCCTTGGAACCTATGGTAAGTACTAAATTTCAATATCTGAAGAATAAGATTCATAGTTACTTGCAATAATATTGAAGTCTTGACATATTGGTCTGTTTTCTTTTATTAGGCATTGCCTATGTTCTCGGGAAATTCTTGTCCCTCTAATTGAGAAGATAGGAGGATGCCCCAGGATGGGAGTTTGATATTTTCTTGATTATTGTTTGGCTCTCCACCCACTGATATATAACACTATGACAAAATGAACACTTACATATTCCATAGAATCCTGCCCTAGGTGTGCCCTGTCCCATGTACCACCCCCTACATTCAACACCCTACACCAGTAACCCTCCCCTGCTATATTTGCCAAAAGAACATTCCCAAAATTGTAGTTTTAAGCACAGACCTCCAAAGCCCCAGAGTTCATCTGCTCCTTCCCCCAACCTCCCCCCCACCCAGTTCCATGGATAGTCCAATGCAACCCCCCAAACTATGCCCCCTCACAGACCAGCACCGCCAAACCTATTCACATCACTGCACCACTGTCTCAATCATCCACTGCACAACTACACCCTTCCCCCTTATCATAGATTTTGCCCATATGGATAACCACTCACCACACTATACTCCCTTCTATCTCCTGTAAACCCATCTTCCAGTCTCTAGGTCTGTGAGTCTGCTAAATTTGCTTAATTCATATCAGTGAGGTCATGTATTATTTGTCCTTCAGTGCCTGGCTTACTTCACTCAACATGAGGTCTTCAAGATTCATCCATGTTAACTCAAGTGTTAATAGAGTATTCCTTTTTATATATTCAATTGTGTGTGTGCATATATACACACCAGAGTCTGGTTATCCAGTCTTCTTTTGATGGACATTTGGGTTACTTCCAACTTTTGGCAATAGTGAATAATGCTGCTATGAACTTTGGTGTGCCTGTATCTCTTTGTGCGCCTGCTTTCAATTCTTCCGGGTATATACCCAGCAGTGGGATTGCTGGATCATATGGCAGTTCTATATTTAGCTTCCCGAGGAACCGCCAAACTGTCCTCCACAATGGCTGCACCATTCTACATTCCCACCAGTAGTAGATAAGAGTTCCCTTTCCTCCACGTCCTCTCCAACACTTGTAGTCCTCTGTTTTTTTAATAGCTGCACTGTAATGGGTGTAAGATGATATCTCATTGTAGTTTTGATTTACATTTCCCTAATAGCTAGTGATGTTGAACATCTTTTCATGTGCTTTTTAGCCATTTGTATTTCTTCTTTGGGGAATTGTCTATTCAAATCACGTGCCCATTTTTAAATGGGTTGTTTGTCTTTTAATTTTCAAGATGTAGGATTTCTTTATATAAGCTGAATATTAGGCCCCAACAGACAGATGGTTCCCAAAGATTTTCTCCTATTGATCAGGCTGTCTTTTCACTTTCTTCACAAATTCATTTGAAGCACAAAAGTTTTAATTTTGAGAAGTTCCCATTTATCTATTTTTTCTTTCATTGTTCATGCTTTGGGTTTAAAGTGTATGAAACCACTTCCTACTACAAGATCTCTTAGATGTTTCTCTACATTATCTTCCAGGATCTTTATGGTATTGGCTTTTATTTAGACATATGATCCAACTTGGGTTAAATTTTGTATAAAGCAAAATTAATTAAAATAAGTGATCCTCTCTTATTCTTTTGGATATGGATAACCAGTTCTCCAAGCACCATTTGGTGAAGAGGCTATTCTCTCCCATTTTAGTGGGCTTGCTGGCCTTGTTGAATATCAGTTGACCATATATGCAAGGATGTAAATTAGAACTCTCAGTTCTATCCCATTGGTCAGTATGTCTGTCCTTGTGCCAATACCATGGAGTTTTTTTTGTTTTGTTTTGTTTTTTTACCACTGTAGCTTTGTAGTATATTTTAAAGTCAGGTAGTGTGATTCCTGCAATTTCATTTTTCTTTTTCAATATGTCTTTGGCTATTCGGGGCCCCTTACTCTTCCAAATAAATTTCATAATTAGCTTTTCCAATTTAGTAAAAACTCCTATTGTAATTTTTATACGGATTGTGTTAAATCTGTAGATCACATTTGGTAGCATACACACCTTAATGATGTTAAGTTTTCCTATCCATGAACAAGGAATAGTCTTCCATTTTTTTTAGGTCTTCTTTGTTATCCTTTAACAATGTTGTATAGTTTTCTGCATACAAGTCCTTTACATCTTTAGTTAAGTTTATTCCTAGGTATTTGATTCATTTAGCTGCTAGTGTAAATGGAAAATTTTTCTTGATTTCCTCCTCAGATTGCTCATTATTGGTGTATAGAAATGCTGCTGATTTTTGCACACTGATTTTATATCCTGCCATTTTATTGAAATCATTAGCTGTAGAAGCTTTGTTGTAAATTTCTCAGGGTTTTCTACTTATAGGATCATGTCATCTGCAAATAATGAAATTTTTAATTTTCCTTTCCAATTTGGAAGTCTTTTATATCTTTTTATGTCTAAGTGCTTGAGCAAGTACTTCTAACACAATGTTAAATAAGAGCAGTGACTGTGGGCATCCTTGTCTTGTTACAGATCTTAGAAGGAAAGCTTTTAGCAATTTACAATTGAATGTGATGATAGCTGTGGGTTTTTCATATATACCCTTTATCATGTTGTGGAAATTTCCTACTATTCCTATCTTTTCAAGTGTTTTTATTAGGAAAGAATGCTGTATTTTGTCAAATGCTTTTTCTGCATCAATAGAGATGATTATGTGATTTTTTTCCCCTTTTGAACTGTTAATGTGCTGTATCACATTGATTGACTTTCATTTTCTTATATTGACCCATCTTTGTGTACCAGGGATGAAAACTACTTGATCATGATGTATAATTCATTTGATGTGTTGTTTAATATGATTAGCAAGTATTTTGTTGAGGATTTTAGCACCTAGGTTCATTAGACTGGCCTATAGCTTTTCTTTTTTGTGGCATTGTTACCTGGCTTTGATATTAGGGTGATGTTAGCATCATAGAATGAACTAGGCAATATTCCCACGACTTCTATTTCTTGGAAGAGTTTGAGCAGGATTGAAGTTAGTTCTTTCTGGAGTGATTGATAGAATTCACCTGTGAAGCCATCTGGTCCATGGCACTTCTAATTTGGGAGGTTTTTGATGACTGATTCAATCTTGTTACTTGTGATTGGTCTGTTAAGTTCAATTTCTTCTTTCATCAGTGTAGGCTGCTTTTGAGTTTCTAGAAATTTGTCCAGTTTTTTAAGTTATCCTTCTTGTGGGCATACAATTTTTCAAAGTATCCTTTTATGATAGTCTTTATTTCTGTGGGGTCAGTGATGATATCCCCTTCCTCATTTCTTATTTTATGTTTTTGGATCTTTACTCTCTTTAAAAAAAAAATTCTAGCTAAGGGTTTGTCAATTTTATTAATCTTCTCAAAGAATCAGGTTTTGCTTGTGTTAATTTTTTCTAGTGTTTTCTTATTTTAAATTTCATTTAGCTCTGCTCTAATCTTTATTTCCTTCTTTTTGCTTGCTTTGGGGTTAGCTTGTTGCTCCTTTTCTAATTCCTCCAATTGCACAGTTAGGTGTTCAATTTTAGCATTTCTTCTTTTTTAATATAGGCATTTATGGCTATGAATTTCCCTCTCAGCACTGCTTTTGCTGTATTCCATAGGTTTTGATATGTTGTGTCATTATTTTCATTCATTTCAAGGTAGTTACTGATTTCTTTTGAGATTTCCTCCTTAACCCACTGTTTGTCTAAGAGTGTGTTTGTAGCAGTTTGGCAGTTTGATATAGTTATGAATTCCAAAAATAGATATTGGATTATGCTTGTAAACTGGTCTGTTAATCTGGGCATGATTAAGCTATGATTTGGGTGTTGACTGGGCCACATTAGTAGGGCATTGATCCCCAACCCATGGTGGGTGGGGAATAAGATATAAAAGGCATAGCAAAAGACAGAGTTGGAGCAGTTTTGATGTTGGAGTTCTGGTGAGGAAGGAGAGAAGGTCCCTGGATAGAGACGAGCAATTCTCCTGAAAGTTCACAGCTGGCCTTGTGGAGGAAACAGAGGAGCTAAGCCTGGAGAGAAATGGAGACCTGGGAAGAGAGGAACCCAAGAATCCTGAACTCTGGCAAATGTTGACAGCCTGCCTTGCTCCAACACATAGCAACAGAATTTGGTGAGGGAAGAAACATCTGCTTTATGGACCAGTAACTGTAAGCTTCTACCACAAATAAATACCCTTAATAAAAACCAACCAATTTCTGGTATTTTGCATCAGCACACCTTTGGATGACTAATACAGTGTTGTTTAACTTCCATATCTTTTTTTTTTTAATCTTTTATTTTTATTTTCATTTTTTAATAATTTTATTATTTATTTATTTATTTTTCATATACATTTTAAAAGATACTTAGATTACATAGATTTTACACAAAAATTATAGGGATTCCCATGATCTCCACCTCCCATACCTCCCAAAACATCTCACATAAACCTCTTTCATTACTGTGGCACATCACCTGCAATGGATATACACATCCTGGGGCTTTGCCACTAAGCATAGACCACAGTTCACATCATAGGCCACACTCTCTCCCACACAGTTCTGCATGGTATATGCTGCTCTAAAATGGCCTATATCTGTCACCACATCACTCAGGACAATCCTCAAGTCCTGAAAATGCCCCTGTATTGCAACTGCCATTCCCCTCCCCACCTGAAAGTGTCTAGTGGCCACTGGCTTCACCTCACTGTTAAAATTTCTTCCATTGCTTGAATCCCAATATGTCTACAACAGAATACCATTAAGTCCACTCCAGTCCATAACTCTTCCCCCAATCCTGAGGGGACTGGAATGGTGACGTCCACTCCATCTCCAAGTGAGAGTGGGCTTATATCCCATGGATATGGTGGATGGGATTATCCTGCCTTCAGTTGCAGGCTCTCTCCATTCCCTGGGATGGCCATTGTCCATCATCATCGTCTCCTCACCAGGTGACTTGGGTGAGTCCATTGGGCTATAGATTAGGAGTTGCAGCTCCACTAAGATTCCAGGCACAGCTGGCACATAGGCAGGCCAGAGGTGCAGTCTCTGGAAGTATACCTACAAACTCCAGCCTCACATATAAGTTTGAATAGAAAGGACTGATGGACCATGTGCAGGGAGGGCTTATTTGAGTCCAACTCTGTCACTCTCAGGACACAGATTCCAAAGTACAGCCCACTGATAAGGCGTCAGTCTCTGGAACTATCCCCCCTTATATAGGACCTGGGTGTCTCCAGAGCCCTCAGGAGTCCCTCTGTGCGGGGTGATATCCGCTTTGGTGTTCTATGAGATCCTACTGAGGTGTGCGTAAGCATTACCTCTGGGATGATCTCCCGACTCTCTTTGAAATCTCTTAGCCACATGAACTAAATTGTCTTTACCTTTTCCCCCTTTTATTCAAGGTTTTTTTTCCAGTCGTGTTTCCAGTTGGCACTTGGTATGAGTCCCTTGTTGACAGGTAGGCTCATCCCCGGGAGTCATGTCCCACATTGGGGGGAAGGTAATGCATTCATATGCTGAGTTTGACTTAGAGAGAGGCCATGTTTGAGCAACAAGGAGGCTCTCAGGTGGCAACCCTTAGGCACCCCATAACAGTAGGCCAAGTTTCAATTACAAGAGCATAGACTCATAAGGCTAGTCATCAATAACAAGATAACTGCCGTATCTTTGTGCCTAACCTGGTTCTCTGCCCCTTACTGATTTCCAGCTTCATTCCATTGTGGTCATAGAAATTACTTTGTATAATTTCAATCTTCCTGATTTTGTTGAGGGTTGTTCTGTGGCCTAGCATGTGGTCTATCCTGGAGAATGATCCATGTGCTCTTGAGAAGAATGTATATCCCACTGTATTTGGGTGTAATGTTCTGTATATGTCTATTAGGTCTAAAAACCCCCCACTTATTATTCATTTTCTCTGTTTCTTTATTGACCATCTGTCAAGATGTTCTGTATGAGGGCTATAATGGTGTACTAAAGTCCCCCACTATAATTGTAGTGGCATCTATTTCTCCACTTAATTTGTCCCCTGTTTGCCTCATGTATTTTGGGGCACCCTGGTTAGGTGCATAAATGTTTATGATTGTTCTTTCTTCTTGATAGATTATCCCTTGTATTAATATATAGTGTCCTTCTTTATCTCTTACAATAGTTTTTCATGTAAAGTCTATTTTATCTGATATTAGTATAGCTACTCCCACCCTTTTTTGGTTATTGCTCGCATGTATTTATGTTCTCATGGCACATAGTTATACAAAAATGTTATTAGTTGTTTATCTGAAATTCAACTTTAATGGGGTGCACTGTATTTTATCAGGCAACCAGGATTGTCAGAAGGTTAAATATATAACTGGTGATTGATAGATGGGTTAAAGGAAAGTGGATGATAGAAACACTGCAGTGTTTCTCAGTAGTCTTGTGTCTCAAGCATCAGAATCCCCTGTTGGGCCTGTTAAAATGGCAGCTCCCAGTGATCCCCTACCCAAATCAGTGTTTCTTCTGGTGGGACTCTGCATTTGCAATAACATCCCCAGATAATTCTGGTAGTGTTGCTAGTTCACCTGGTGTCTATATTTCTAGTTTTTCTGATTGGATCATTTCCACTCTTTATAGTGGCCTTTATTTGAACAACTTCTATGCAGTTTTTATGTCAGGGACCTGACTTAAGAGATATGACTATTCCTGTTCAATGACTCTCTCACTAAAAAGTAAAAATCAAATACTGTCACAAATAGTCTAGCAGCCTTTGATAGTTAAACTGCTGTTTGAATGTTCTTCCCATGGCCCAGCATCTTAACTACTTGTTCATATTCTACTAATTTATAATCAGCATTATTGAGAAAATTATAGTTGGCAAATTTGTATCTCCTTTTAATATGTTACTAAATATGTTAACAAATATGACTAACTGTCCTAGTTTACTTTCTTAGTACTGAAAGTCCCACTCCTGGGCTATCTGTCCATCCCAGTTTTTCTTGGTCACCTTAACTGTAGGGAATGTCATTGTACACTGCACAGATCCCCATTCAAGATGAACACACTCGTTTCCCCAGCTGCTGGGAGTGTACACTCACTGTTGAGTTCCTCCCCAGGAATTGACTTGGGAAGGACAAAGGAAACTGCCTTACATAAAGTAATGCCCTGTTCCCCAGGGGCTTCTCAAGTGTAATAACAGGTGATGCCAGAGTAGTAAGCACAACCCAGTTCCTCAGAACATCTCTGAAAGGCCTTCCTAGAGACTTGATCAGCAGAGATTTTGTTGCAGCTGCCTGAAATTGAACATCTCCCTTCACCTAATCCTGCTTCCCTAACTCTCTCTCTCAGATGCAGCTCCTGAAAGCCCTCCCAATAACCCCCTCCAGGCAAATCTCAGAGTCTGAGACTGGGGAGGAACCTGACCTACACTAGTTGGTACAGAGGTGAGCTAGTCCCAAGAAGCAGACACTAAAATGAGATTTTGGAGCTGCATCACCTGCCTGGTCATGAAGGCCTCCTCACCAGTGGAATGTGCAGCACAGAGAATCCCTTGTGTGGTAGCAGTAAAAGTGTCAGCTTTCATCAGGGGGGGGAGTGGGAAGGGATGCCAGGGGAAGGGAGTGTGCTACAGAGTGCAACATCTAAGACCTCAGAGATGCAGGGGAATGAGTTAATTCAAAGCATTGGAAAAAGATTGTGAAAGACCAAGGATAGTTAATCACCAATTGAAAGTTCAATGGGCCTCCTTATTAGTAGAAAAAGACACTCTCATCTGGAGCCAGAGGGCAGACCACCTGAAGATCAGGCCCAGAAGTTAAATTCTAAGAGAGCATGGGGCCAGTAAAGGCAGAATTCTCAATCCTAGCAAGTCTACTATGTCAGTCATAACCCTAATTGGGACAGAATAAGATCCTGAGAATCTGAGCAAGGATATATGGTTTTTGAAAATATTGAATCCTCATATCTCCATTCAGAAGTGGTTCACTTCTGAAGACCAATAAGCACCATCCCCAACTGCTGCCCTTAAAGCCAATGAAGAGAATTTGTTTAGATTAACCATAGTCTAAACAAACAATATTATCCCTAACCCTAAACCTAACCCCAACCATATGCTGTCTCTAATTCTAACTGTAATGTGGACCTAACCATAACCAAATCCAAAATTAAACCTAACTCTAACCTTAACACTAACCCTAAACTGAAACATAATCTTAATACTAAACCTAACCCCAAACCAAACTCTATTTATAAGCATAACTCTTTACCCTAAGCCTATCACAGATCAGTATATCAGTGACTTTCTATCTCTTTGGACCTCCCTTTTCCCTGAAACACAATATTGAAATTAGGCTAATTAATAGCTGTACAGTGACTGCTAAGTGTTCAAGTGAAAGGATGAGTTTCCTGTCTCACCTTAAATCAAAAGTTAGCAATGATTAAGCTTAGTGAGGAAGGCATGTAGAAGGCCGAAATAAGGCAGAAGCTGTGCCTCTTGTGCCAAATAGTCAAATGGAGAATGCAGAGGACAAGTTCCTGAAGGAAGTTAAAAGTGCTACTCCAGTGAAGAAACAAATGATAAGAAAGTGAAATAGCTTTATTGCTGATGTGGAGAAAGTTTTAGTGGTCTGGGTAGAGGATCAAACCAGCTACAACATCCTCTTAAACCAAATCCAAATGCTAATTCTCTTTGATTCTGTGAAGGCTAAGAGTGGTGAGGAGTCTGCAGAAGAAAACTCTGAAGGTGCCAGAGACTGGTTCATGAGGTTTAAGGAAAGAAGCCTTCTCATAACATCACAGTGCAGGTGAAGCAGCAGATGCTATTGTAAAAGCTGCAGCAAGTTATGCAGAAGATCAAGCTAGGATTGTTGTTGAAGGTGGCTACACTAAAGAACACAATTTCAGAGCAAACAAAACAGGTTTCCATTGGGAGTAGATGCCACCTGTGACTCATAGCTAGAAAGCAGTCAATGTCTGGCTTTAAACTTCAAAGGACAGGCCGACTTTCTTGTTAAGGGCTAATGCAGCTGGTGTCTTTAAGTTGTCCGTTTTGCAAGATTATTTTATTGGGAGCTAGAGAATATAATCTGTATGTCCACTTAACTGATCACAAATAAACTGAAGGAGAGTGTCCTGTGCTGAAAGCCCACAGAGGAGAGAGCAATAAGTGCCACTGTCTCTGCATGCTGTGTGAATAACAAGGAACACCGTCCTGCATGGTGAGCATCTGTCATAGTGACTGACAGTACCATGCAAATCCATATCTAAATATGACTAAGTTTACTAATCACCTTCTGTGGCAGTTTGAGATTATTTTATGAATCCCAAAGAGAGAAAGTTTAAGTTTATAAACTAATCTATTTGTCTGGGTATGATATCCTTTGATTACCTTAAATTCAGTTGAAGGACTATTGATTGGATTACTTGATAGGTTGTCATTAGGGCTTTTTTTTAATTAATTTTTTTCATTTTTAAAGAGGCTTTATATTACATTAATATTACATCAAAATATAAGGGATTTCCCATATGCACCACTCCCTTCCCCTTCCACACTTTCCCACATCAACCCTATCCCTCATTAGTGTGGTGTATTTGTAACAATTGATGAAAACATATTGAAGCATTGCTCCTAACTATGGATTGCAGTTTACATTAATGTTTACACTCTGTCCTGCTCAATTTTGTAGGTTATGAGAAAATATATCAAGACCTGTATCTGTCACTGCAATCTCTTGCAGGACATTGCATATTACCTGTTCTTCCCTCTCCCATCCCTCAGAAACTCTGGTGAACACTGCCTTTATATAAATGATAAGAGCTCTTCCATTGCTCAAATAACTTATTAATAATAAGTCTACTTTAGTCCATTGTCCCTTTCCCAATCTTGAGGATTTTGGGAAAGTGATGCCCACTCTGCCTCTAATTGAGAGGGAGCTTAGATCCCATGGGACACATGGATGGAACTATCTTGCTTGCAATTGCAGACACTCTCTGTTCCTCAGGATGGCTATTGTCCATCATTATCTCCTTGTTAGTTGTCCTGGGTGAGTCCAGGGAACTGAAGTGTAGGTGTTGCAACTCTGCTGAAATTCAGGGCTCAACTGGCACATGGCACAGAATCTTCATTTCTAGACTGTTCCCAAGTCTTTTTTTTTTCTCTTTACTTTCTCCTGTAACTTTTTAGGAAGACTTATTTTGTGATAAAACTATTCATTGAGGCATTTCATGGGTCTAAATCATGGGTTGTTCCAGGAAATTTTATGGATTCAGGATGGTTTCTGGGGGCAATATCCCAGAAGAGATTCAAAGAGGAAATACATATGCTGCCAGGACCTAAATATACCAAATACTGGGGCATGGTTTCTGCCCCAAGACCACAGCCATGAGAGGGGAAAGGGGAATGTGAGCCTCTGTATATGTGCTTTTAAATTATTTAATCGTTAAATTTTCCAACATCATTAAAGAAGTTGAAAAGATATTGGAAGGGTAAAGTATAGCTATATTCTAGTTCACAACATTATTTTAAATTTAAATGTTTTATTTATAGAAAAACCAGAAATTATTATAATTTTATTTTCTTTCCTAAGAAAGTTAACTTATCCATAGTACATTAAAAATATAACTTTTGCTTATCCCATTTTCAATCGAGAGCCTTGCCATGTTGTCATTTTATCATGGCCCTGAGATGATGTTAAACAACTTTTAAAAAATTGCAGCTTACTTAAATACCTTTTGCAGGGCCCAATATTTCTGGCATTGTTAAAATAAATCAATCAATATGACTTCACATTTTTTGTTACAAGATTGAACCAAGCAAAATTCATGAATCACTCTCAGAAGAGCAAATATGATGATGACTTTTAAATATCAAGTATGGCATGCTGTTTAGAACCATTTCAGATGCAACATCTACAGAACTGAAATCATCAGGGCATGTAAGAGCTATGTCAGTGGCTGCCTTTTGTAAATCAGATGTGTTTATTGTAGTAAATTTTCTCTTAAGAAGACAAAATCTGAAGACAGTTTAAATTTGCATAGTGCTTATGACAATTGGAATTAGGGAGTCAGTAATGTCTATTTTTTTGTAATATATCACTTTCCCATTATAATAGATACTTTCTATATATTGATTCAACACTTCCAATTCTTTATTTCTGTTTTTTGGTTGTTTTTCAATGGAAAAATACATTTCTAATCCTTGCTAATATCTTAAAGTCCCCTAACATACTTTAAAAATCCTTTTCTGCAACAGGTTGGATGCAAGATGACTGGCCTTATAATAAGCATGCTATTTTGCATATTGTAAAGATATTTCATGACAATGCAAGAATCACTTATTGCACTTGGATCAAAATATTATTTCCACCATTATGAGTTGCATAGAAATTTTGTATCTAATTGCACCTGGATATTACTGATTTCAGCATATTGTATTTCCTCATTTGATGTTATATACATCAGTATTTCATATATGTCTATTGCAAATTTATGTGGAAAGTGGCCTGATTGCATTTGAGGCCCATTGGTTATATTAGGATATATCACGAAAGATCTGTGAACCTTGCTCCCAAAAATGGACGTTGTTTTTCTCAACTTTGGAGGAAGACCACACAGTTCCAAGTCATTCCTAAACTCATACTCTCTTATACACCTACAGTTAATGTATAAGGACAACATGGTCCCTCTGTAGCCAACAAGCTCTGCTGTCAACGGAGACACATCGTGACCCTCAGGACTGTTCTGGATTCTTGGTCTGGAACACCCTCTACACCTTTGGAGCTGGAACCCATGTATTGAGGGTTTTGCAGTTTATGAGCATGGAGGCAGTGGTGAGAGGAGTGTGTGCATTTAGGAGGTTGCCATGTCTGTGTGCATCTCCAAGTTCTTGTGAGACATGTGTTTTAGCATTGGGAGTGGGGGAAGGGAGTTGGGTTCCCTATCCATTCTGAGATGACGGTGTGTGTGTTTTTGTGGTCCATGTGAGAAGCATTTGGAGTAAAACATTCTTAGTGTTATAGAAGGCATAAGTAAGTGGAGAGTGGAGGCAAGGGATCCCATGTGTCATAAAGGGCATCTTTATGAAGACATGGAAACCCTTCCTGAAAATATGCATGTCTGTGTTTTTGGCTGCATGTGTTCTGAGCTTATAACATGGTCTCTATCATTAAAAAGTCATCTCTCATCTTTCCGGAAATAGAGATCTTGCTACACCATCTACAGAAAGCCCATCTTAATTTGAGAAGGAAAGAATACATAGCATATGTGTGTGTTGAGAAAGGACAACTTTTGTGTGAAAATGACCAACATGGTAAAACAGTCTTTGGGGTTTTTTTTTTTTTTTGGGGGGGGGGCCACTGGTCACATCAAACAGGCAGTTTTTTTAAGAATTGCCTGAGAATCCAGTGAATTGCTCAATGAATTCTGTGGTAAAGAGATATCCTTCAGGAAAAACAGAAACATTTAGGTTGGAAATTTTACAATGTCACCCCAATTTAAATTTTCTGTCATCTACAGACAGATTTCCCTAGAAAGACACATGTCAAAATATATTTGTTAGGGAAAAGCAATCTTTATTGTAAAGGGTCAACATTCAATCAAGGTATTGGGAGAGTAATGTGCCAAGGCTCAGGTTGCCAAAAGAAATAGGATTTTAGAATTTAAAAAGAATTTAATTGTGTTACATGTAACAAAAATAAAAAGACATAAGAGAAGCTGAAGATTTGAAAATATTCACCCTTGAAACATATTGTTAGCAGAGCAATCTGGGTTATGGGGCTCAAGGTCTTGGCTATGTCACATAGGAGAATTTAAGGACACACCATAGGCAAGGGAGTAAAGAGTTTATTAAGAAACAAGAAAAGTAGAAAAGTACACAGAGCACAGTCCAAGACATGGATTGTGGGCATGGCACAGGGTGAGTCCCACATGTGGGGCCCCAGGTTAGGCCTTTTAAGACCTTTCCTCCTCTCCTTTCCTAATTTTGGAGAGGGGCCCCAGCTCTATGCTGTTCTGATTGGTTGCTTTACAATCCCCATCTGTTAGCTCTCGGTGGTCGAATGCGAGGCCTGTTTTGAGTTATCTGGAGTTTCTTCTTGACCCTGGAAAGAGTTCCAAATGGAACCTCCTGGCCAGGGCATTCATGGGGTCTTTCTGGCTTTGTTCTTTAGTAGCACCTTTACCTCAGGAGGTTTCTGGATGGGGTCTTGCGGCTATGTGTTCTGCCAGACATGTTCTCTGTTGGGTCCCAGCTGTGACTCCGGTCTTGGCTGTGACTTGTCTTCCCTGTTTTCCTTATGCTAACCTGCCTCAATATCACAGAAAACATGAAATGCTGGGGATGATCAAATCCCAGAATGGAAAGCAGAAAATCCTTGTGGAGCACAGAGTGTGGAGATA
>JAQZBX010006953.1:0-51749 GCA_029593785.1 Cabassous unicinctus | reverse complement strand
TACTTACCCTAAGATAAAGTGATAGACTGTAGTTGTGTAGTGAAGGGATAGGACAGGAGGGTAGTGATATATTGGGTTAGGTGGTGCAGGGTTGACAGGTGGTAGATTGGGAAGGGTGGGTTAGGATACCCATGATGCTGAAGGGAGAGCAGAAATATACAGGTGTGCATCTCTTAAGAGCAAGGGTAGTTCCTAATAGCGGAGGACAAACCAGTGTG
This sequence comes from Cabassous unicinctus, assembly GCA_029593785.1. Lineage (NCBI taxonomy): Eukaryota > Metazoa > Chordata > Mammalia > Cingulata > Chlamyphoridae > Cabassous > Cabassous unicinctus. The sequence continues at coordinate 51,531 of JAQZBX010006953.1, read as the reverse complement.
TCCTGACATCTTGTTGCATGTAACTGTGAATCTTGTCAATCCAATGAGTCAAGCCAGGAGATCATCATGGGACCCAGGGGGATGGGGAGAGAGGAACAGAATAGATCAAACAGGGGGTATTTCAAGGTAAATGGAAATGTTTTTCATTACCTTATAATGAAGGACACAGGACATGGTAAGTATCATCAAAATTTATAAAAGTGTACGATCTAAAATGTAAACCATCATGTAAACCATTGACCATGTTTAGTAGCTATGTTTCACTATCTGCATATCAGTTATAACAATGTTAACATCCACATACAAAAAGGTTTAATATGGGGTGAGGAAAGGGGGAGAGTTTGGGTATATGAGAGTGTCTTGTATTTGGTGTGTGACTTTGCTGTGACCTAAAATTTCTTGAAAATTAAATGAAAAAATAGTGAGATATTGGGGAGTGAGAATGGGAAGGTGCCACGGTACAGACTAGACACCAGATATTGAAGTGATAAAAGGCAATATGTCAAAAAAAATTTTTTTTAATGTTTCTTAATTTTATCTCATTTTTTGATAACCCAATTCTTTAGTTTTATTTTATTTTTAAGTTTTCATGTATTTTATCTCTTACATTTAAACATCATTATTATTTCATTTTCCTATTAATTCCATTTGGCTATTGTATTGGCTTCATCTTTAAAGAAGCTTTGGATCACAGAAGTGTTACAACTGGGGCGGGAGAGGATCATTGATGGAGGGTGGCAGGGATGGAGGGTGCATGGGAGGAAGTTGATCTGAACATTCATAAAAGGTATATAAAATGTTGAAAAGCTCATGGGGCATGGTCACAGGGGGTGAAGAACCACCCAATAAATGAGAAAATACTGAATTCTCATCTTGGAGTTGTCTGCTATATTCTCCAAAGGAGTAGCAAGGGTCCCCCAAGTGCAGGGCCAGTGTCTGGCAAAGGAAGATGATCCACTGATGGGCTCTTGTTAATGATGACTAGCCTCATGAGTCTTTGCTATTGAAATTGAAACTTAGCCTATTCTTATGGGGTGCCTAAAGGTTGCCTCCTGAGAGTCTCCTTGTTGCGCAAATGTGGCCTCTCTCTAAGCCAAACTCAGCAAATGAATGCATTACCTTCCTCCCAGCATGGGACATGACTCCCAGGGATGAGCCTTCCTGGCAATGAGGGATTACTATCAAGTGCCAATGAGCAATTCAACTGGAAAAAGACCTCAAATAAAATAGGGAAATGTAAAGACAAATGAGTTAATATGGCTAAGAGACTTCAAAGTGAGTCGGGAGGTCATCCCAGAAGTAACGCTTATGCACATCTCAGTAGCACCTCGTAGGCTTCCAATGTGGATACACCCCAAACAGAGGGGCTCCTGAGGTCTCTGGAGACATCCAGGTCCTATATTAGGGTGGATAGCCCCAGAGTTTTGCCCCTTATCAGTGCGCCCTACTTTTGAATCCTTGCTCCTGGGAGTGACAGTGTTGGACCCAAATATGTCTTCCCTGACAGATGCACATGGTCCATCTGTCCCTTGGATTCAAACCTATATGTGTTGCTGGAGTTTGTAGGTGTACTTCCAGAGACCAGAGTCTTTGGACAGTCCATGTGCCAGCTGGTCCCGTAATCTCGGTGGAGCTGCAACTCTTACCCTAGAGCTTATCGACTCACCCTGGACACCTGGTGGGAAGATGATGATGGACAATAGACATTCCAGGGATTGAAGAAAGTCTGAAGCTATAGGCAGGATAATCCCATCCATCTTATCCATGAGATATAAGACCCCTCTCACTTGGAGGTTGAATGAACATCACCATCTCAGGTGCCTCAGGATTGGGGGAAGAGCTATGGAGGAGAGTGGACTGACAGGTTTTCTGTTATAGACATATTGTGATTCACACAATGGAAGTAATTACAATATTAATGTGCAGCCAGTGGCCACCAGTTGTTTTAGGGGCAGGGAGAGGGAAGAGCAGTTGTAATACAGGGGCTTTTTCAGGACTTGGGAGTTATCCTGAGTGACATTGCAATGATAGATATAGGCCATTTTATATCATTATATAACATGCAGAACTGTGTGTGAGAGAGTGTGGTCTATAATGTGAACTATGGTCCATGCTTATTAGCAAAGCTCCAAGATGTGTATATCTATTGCAGGTGATGTGTAACACTAATGAATGATGTTTATATGGGAGGTTGTGGGAGGAGTGGGAGTTGGGTCATGTGGGCATCCCTATAATTTTTGTGTAACATTTATGTAATCTAAGAATCTTAAAAAAAAATTGTTATATATATATATATAAAAAACCTTGTTTCTATCACTAGTGGCAGACAGGGCTTATTTCTCAGGCAGATCCCATGAGTGGAACTGCTCATGAAAGAGAGTGATGGAGAAAAATGAACATCTTGTAACTTCTTTTACTACTTCTTGATAAATCTGCAGGAATTGCCTAAGCACCATCCAGATAGCTTTGATTCTGGGAATTCTTTAATGCCTACAACAAGGAGGGAAATTATAGGAAGTCCAGATTCAGGAATAGGGGCATCGTTTACATGAATGGCACATGATCACATTCTAGAGAAATTATAAATGTATCTAAATTTGCCAGTGCTGCTATGACAATACAACACAATGGATTGGCTTAAACAATAAGCATTTATTGGAAGTCCATAATCAAGATATCTGCAAAGTTATGCTCTCTCTTGAAGTTGGTAACATTAGGGTAATGTCAACCCTTTTTTACATGGCCATGTCATTGGTAACCTCCTCTGACTTTCTCTGACTCTGGCATCACTGATAGTTTCCAAATTTCCTCACCTAATAATGCTTCCAGTCATGAGGATTAAGTCCTGTCCTCACTGACTTTTGCCACATCTAAAAAAGAGTTTCATAGATCTGATTCAGAATTGAGTCTACAACATTATTCACATTAACATATTCAAATATAATATTTACAAATGGTTTCACTCAGCCAAGAACAGGAATTAAGGTTAAGAACCTATCTTTTCTGGGGTAAATGATTCATCCTCCAAAATGACCAAAACCTGAATCTGGATATGATTGCCAATTCTTCCACTTACTAACTGTATGTCTCTATTTATGTCATTTAACTTTTCTGAGCTTACAAATAAGCAAAGAGAGAGGGAATAAAGATATAGGATAGAAAAGGAGTAAATAAGATAGTCGTGTTGGGTGTGACAGACACTGTCAATTACCCAGAGATTTTCTTTCTATCAGACTCTCTTTTGTTCTGGTGTCAAGTAATCATGCATTTGAAATAAAGTTGAGCCCATTCCAAATCTAAAACTGTAAATGTGGATTAAACACAGATTGGACAAAACAAATTATGGTAATGTAATTCTCATTTTCAGTTATGACATAAGGATAGACAATTGATAAAATTCTAACCAGTATAAAAAGAGAAAAACTTTTGGAGGTCTTCTGGAAGATACTCCTGTGTTCTTAATAAGAGAGTCAAGATGAGGAGCCAAGAGGGCCACAGAATGAGGAGCTCCTGGAGGGTGCTCGTGCTGCAGGGCAGATGGTAATCACCCAGAACTACCTAGAGCACCTATTTGGGTGCCCCAGGAGACAAGAGGAGAGTCCTGCAGTATTTCGTGAAAATACTGCTCATCTGCAGAGAGGATTCATGAGTAAAGACCTCCATGCCACGGAGATCAGTGCCTGTGGCACAAGGCTCCTTGGGAGCTATTCCATGGCTGGAGTTGGAAGCTCCATTTCCCAAAAAATGGGTAAGGTAGACATGGGGTGGCACTGATTTGAGCTTCTAATTGGTGAATTCAGCTGGCTAAAGTTTAATCCTAGGAACAACTAAACTTTGAGCCTGTCCAGGTCAGAATGAGGCTGGTAGCTGCCATTTTTAATCTGCCACTGGCCTGAGGGGAAGCCAGGCTGATTGAAAATCACAGTGTTGATAAGGACCGGCTTCTCTCTACCCAGGTCGGATTGCAGCTGTAGCCTAAACACCAGCTCCATCTCTGGCAGGGAGGAAGCTGGGGAGACCTGCCCAACCTCTCTGGGAACTGCAGGCCATGCCACAGAGGCCAGTGCCCATCTTACTTTAGCAGTGCAAGCCACCTCAGGAGGTTTTCTGTTGCTGGAGTTAGGAACTCTCTTACCCACAAACAGTGGGAGAAGAGATAGTTGTCCTCCGACCTCAGCTACTGAGTAGTGGACTCAGCTGGCTAAAGTATAATCCTAGAAACAACTAGGGTTTCAACCTGTCCAAGTTGGAAAGAGTCCAGTAGCTGCCATTTTGACTCTGCCTCCTGCATGAGGGGAAGTCTGGCTGACTGAAAATCCAGTGAAGTTAGGGACTGGCTTCTTTCCACCAAGATCGGACTGAAGCTGTAGACTAGGCTCCAGCCCCACCTCCAGCAGAGAGGAAGCTGATGGGACCTGCACCAGGCTCTCAGGCAATTGCAAGTGCTCTCTGCTGGCACAGACTGAATAGTCAGTCACCTGGGGCTGCATGCCAGCACCCTAATAGGATAACAGAGGTGCTGGGTATCTTCAGCCCTTGAGGCAATGGCAGGAGTTTTCAGCCCACATGAACTTGTTTATTGAATGCTTTCATATCTATCTCCACCTCTGTCCCCCAATTGGATAGGAGGGAGCTGGTGTTCCCTCAGTCTCTCAGGGCAACTGCAGGCATTTTCTGCCTGCACAAACCTGACCATTGGGCACCTGTGGCTCCACCCCTTTCCCCAACAGGACAAGAGATGAACTGTGTTTGCCCAGTCTCTCTGGGTAACTGCAACTGCTTTTAGTCCACACACCCTGGACTGGTGGGTACTTGTGGATCCAAACTCATCCCTCAATAGGAGAGTAAGGGGCTGGTGTTTCCACAACCTTTTTAGGCAATGGCAGACTTTCAGCCTGCAGGGCTGGACAGTTGAATGCATATGGATCCATCCCCACCCCCAATAGGATAGGAGGAGGCTGATGTCTCCACAGCCTCTCCAGGCAATGGCAGTTATTTTTGGCCTAAAGGGACTGAATTGTTTGGTGTCTGTAGAACTACCCCCACCACCCAATAGAATAGGAGGGGACTGGTGTTTCCTCAGCCACTCTGGGCAATGGTAGGTAATTTCAGCCTACAGAAAATGAACTGTTGGGCATTGGTTGTTCTGCTTCCACCACTAAAGAGCAGAAGGGACAGTACTCCTTCAGCTTCTCAGGGCAAATGCAGGCATATTTGGCAAACATGGATTAGGTTGTTGGGCACTCTACAGGGTCAATTCCCCCCTGGCAGGGATGGGATATGGTACAACATCAGTTTACCTGAGTACCTGTGATCATTTTAGAAACAGAACCTCACATCTATGGCCAAGTGATTTTTGACAATCCTGTCAAACCCACCCACCTGGGAAGAACACTTTATTCAACAAATGGTCCTGGGAGAACTGGATATCCATAGCCAAAAGAAAGAAAGAAGACCCTTATCTCACACCTTATACAAAAATTAACTTGGAATGGATCAAAGACCTAAATATAAAAGCATGTAAAATAAATCTCCCAGAAGAAAATGTAGGGAAACATTTTCAAGACCTGGTGGTAGGTGGTGAATTCTTAAACTTTACACCAAATGCATGAACACTGAAAGATAACATGGATAAATGGGATCTCCTCAAATTAAACACTTCTGTGTTTCGAAGGACTTCATCAAGAAGGTGAAAAGCTAGCCTACTCAATGGTAAAAATATTTGGAAACCAAATATCTAATAAGGGTTTGATTTCCACTCTACATAAAGAGATCATACAATGCAAAAATAAAAGAACAAGCAATCCAATTTTAAAAAGGGGAAAAGATTTAAACAGACATTTCTCTATAAAGGAAATACAAAGGGCCAAACAACACATGAAAAAATGTTCCATATCACTAGATATTAGGGAAATGCAAATTAAAACAACAATAAGATATCATCTAACACCACATAGAATGACCATTATTAAATAAACAGACAACAATAAGTGCTGGAAAGAATGTAGAGAAATCGGAAAACTCCTTCACTGGTGATGGGAGTGTAAATTGGTGCAGCCTCTGTGGAAGGCAGTTTGGTGGTTCCTCAGGAAGGTAAATATAATAGTGCCATAAGATCCAGCAATTCCTCTACCAGGAATATAACCAGAAGAACTAAAAACTATGACACGAACAGACATCTGCACACCAATGTTCATAACAGCATTATTTACAATTGCCAAAAGATGGAAACAACCCAAGTGTCCATCAACCAATAAATGGATAAACAAAATGTGGTATATACATATGATGGAATACTATGATGCAGCAAGAAGAAATGAAATTGGGACACATGATAACATGGATGAATCTTGAAGACATTATACTGAGCAAAGTAATCCAGACACAAAAGAACTAATATTGCATGGTCTCACTAATATGAACTAAATATGAACAATAAACACATGGAGTTAAAACTTAGAGTATAGGTTATTAGGAGATAATAGGAGGGTTGAGAAGAACTACTGATGCTTAATGTATGTAGAAGCTTTAAATAACTTGACTGTAAAAGTTTTGAAATGGATAGAGTTGATGTTAACACATTATAGTGAGTAGCAACTGGTTTATAAATGGGATTGTGGCTGAAATGGGTAGTCTGAGGAAGTAAATGTCAGTTTAAAGAAAGCTAAAGAATTATCTAAGGACTGATTAACACAGTGAACCCAGAGGTGGATGAGAATTGTGGTTGAGGTTACAAATGCAAGAGTGCCCTTCTGTGAGCTACAGTAGATGTACATCATTATTGCAGTGTGTTGGGAGTGTGGGAAAGCACAGGAAAACTACAATTGGTGTGACCTATACACTGTGGTTAACAGAAATACTATAATTTTCTTGCATCAATGCAAAGATGTACTCTGTTGATAATGGAGGTGTATGAAAATGTCTACCAAATGTATGCTATGAACCATGGTTGGTGGTAATAATCTGATGATATTATCTCATAATCTGTAGCAAAAGTTCAAGCAGGTTGTGGTGTGTTGGTAAAGGAGTGCTGTATGGGAATTCTAAATCTGTGTATGATTGTTTTGCCAGTTCACAACCTCTGTAATAAAATATATTTTTTAAAAATAGGGTGGGTTGGGGGAAAAATACACCAAATATAAAGATAGGGACTATATTTAGTAGTAATATTTTGATGATGCTTTTGCATAGTTTGTACCAAATGTTTCACCACAATGCAAAGTGTTGGTGGATGGGTGAGGTATGAGACTCCCGTATGACGTTATGTATGTTTATTTTGTAAGTCCACTATCTTCACTATACCCTTACTGTTTATGCATGTCATGTATGAATGATATACTTCAGTAAAATATATGTTTAAAAAAAAGAGCCAAGGGGAAAATTTTTCTTTTCTAAACAATGTCTTTTGAAAGTGATTTTGCACTTTTCACCCAGCAGTGATGGGTGGGCTTTCGAAATTGGAAGCTTTTGAACTGACCGATATAAAAATTCATGCCATTTTGAAGACAATTGATGGCTTTGTACTGGATTTTAATTGAAACTGCCTTTATTACTAAATGACATAACATTATTTTCTGACTTGAAATACATAACATTCTGGTTTATATCTTAATCATTCCAGTAGGAAATAAAAAGAAGTGTTCCCTTATACAATAGAAATTCAAATTCAAGAACATGCCATAAGGAAACCCACTACATAGTTAATCAGGTGATTTCTCTGTCTTTGAGCCCTATATAAGATTCCTTCTAGGAGTTACCTAACTCCTGTACCTGAATGAGACCCTCTCTATGATCAATTGGTGGATGCCTAGAAAGAAGCATGATTTAGAGATGGTATCTCAGATTACAGGGAAAGCACTCAATCTGGAAAGTATCAGCAAGGGTACCTGAGCTTTTACTTCCATTTTCTTCTTTTCTTCTTTTTTTTTTTTCATTGAGGTACTGGGGACTGGGGAATGAACCATGGACCTCATGTGTGGGAAGTCAGCTCTCAACCACTGAGCCACATCAGATTCCCTCAGTTGGTTTTCCATTTCTCTCTTTTTTTTCTTGCTTGTTGTTTGTTTTCATGTTTTTAGGAGGCAAGGGGAACCAAACCTGGGACCTCCCATGTGGGAGGTGGGAGTTCCACTGCTTGAGCCACATCTGCTCCCTACTGCCATTTTTAAATTGCCTTTTTCTTGATTATGTTCTCACCCAGATTTGCATTTCTTTCTTTATAGAGCTCTGACAAGGAAAGCTTGGACAGATTTGATAGTTTTTCAATATTCAACTGAACCTGAAGCATTTTTACTCCACTTTCTTGGTCAAAGAGAAGTCTACGTTTAAATTTTGAAGGATTTCCAAACCTTTATCTTCAGTGGTTTCACCATTTTCCATTCGCAACACCATGCACAAGGTTTCTAATTTCCCATCAATGCCAATATTTGTTACTTTCACATATTTTTGAAAATGTAGCAATTTTAGTGCATGTGAAAAGGTTTCTTATGGTATTTTTGACATGCATTTCCCCATGACTAATGGTGTAGCATTTTTTCATGTGCTCATTGGCCATTTGCACATCTTCTTTGCAGAAATGTCTTTATAAACCCATTTCTAATTGAGTAGTCTTTCTTTGTTGAGATGTAAAAATATTTTAATATATTCTGCATACAAGATCACTATCAGATTTATAATTTGCACATATTTTCTCCTTTTGCATCTGTTGTCTTTTCAATTTATTGATAATGTTCTTAATGCACAAAAGTTTTAAATATTGATCAAGTCCAAATTGCCTAGTTTTCTTTTGTTGCTTGTCTTTTTGTTGACATTATTAAGATTTAATTGTCCAACCCTTGGTGCTTCCATCTCCTCCCTGCATTGTCCAACAGTGCCAATACAGCATCCTCTGAGGGGAAGTGGGATCACTGAAGTCATACAGGATCTTCTATCTGTGGGATTCATCCACTTCACAATCTCTGCCTAATAAAACCCACTGTGACCAGTTTAAAAAGCAAGTGGAGTGTGGCAGCCTATTGGTGGTTGAATGCAGAAGTGCCACCTTTAAGGCTCACTGTCCCAGACATTGTGCAATTTGTATACTGGTGCCAGCATATTCCTCATCTTAGTATAGTCTTGTAAGCCCTATACAGGTGAAAGAAAAATCATGTTCTTTCCCCTGGGGCAAAGAGAAGTTGCAAGACCTATAAAAGGTAAAATAGGTTTCTCCAGCAACACTTTACCTCCATTGAAGATATAGGTTTCTGCCACCCATACAAATACTGACTGGTACCTGTGGCAGAATAATGGAACAAGAGGAATTCATGGATTCCTAAGTTCTTGGACCAAGAAGTTCCCACATGCAGCCATGCATTACTCCCCTTTTGATAGGCAGCTTCTGGCATACAATTGTACCTTTGTAGAACTGGAAATGATTATCAAAATGTCCCAGGCTTTCCTGTAGCCAGAAATCCCCATCATGTTCTAGGTCCTGAGTAATCAGAATATTCATCCAGACAGTGCCCAATAAGAGAGCATCATCAAAAGGAAGTGGTATATTCAGGTTTGCCCTTGCCTAAGTCCTGTGGGAATAGCCCGCATGTATGAACAGGTGGTAGAGGCCCCATTAATAATTAATGTGTTGCATTACCTGATGAGGATACTTCCTGCCCTGCATCAGCATCAAGGTAAGCAAACTCAAAGATACACCATCAGTTCAGCACTGTTTCACTGATCGATCAGCCAAACGGAAACCATCCAGGTCCATTGGGAAGTAGATGCTGTTTTTCTTGGTTCAGGCAGATTATGTAACTTTTCCTGTGAGAAAAAATTAACTATAGACTGAAATGTGAGTGGTCCTCTTAGCCCTGGAACACTTGGACCGAAACCCACCCCCTTTTTCTTGTTGCTGACTCATGTGCTGGTGTCGATGGCTATTCAGGTTCATGGAGTGAACAATGATGGGAAAATTAAAGAATCTCCATCCTCAGTGTATGGGAGAGACTTTTGGAAACAACTTGCAGTTGGAAGGGCACCATATATGTTATCCATTGTTCTAGTTTGCTAGAGCTGCTTAAAGGAGATACCCTAAAATGCATTGGTTTTATCTATGGGAATTTATCATCTTACAAGCTCAGTTTTGCAGCCATGAAAATGTCCAAATCAAGTCATAATCAAGATAATGCTTTCTTCCTGATGACTGGCTGCCAACAAACTTAGGCTCCTCTGCCACAAGGCAAAACACATGTTGTGACTGCTGTTCTCTCCCTTCTCTTCCAGGATTTCTTGCTTTAGCTTCCTGCATCCAAGGCTTTCTTACTCTTTGTCTGAATATCATTCTCTCATATAGGACTGTAGTAAAGGTTTAAGACCTACTCTGAATGAGGTTGGTCACATGTTAACTAAAGATTCTACCGACAAAATATCTACTTACAATGGGTCCACACCTGTAGGAATGGAGTATCTTTAAGAACATACTTTTCTGGTATACATACAGCTTCAAACCATCACACCCATTTGAAGCTTACAGAAAGACCCTGTGTGAATATGATGAGAAACTTTTAGCTGATAAAGGATGTTCTGAGCTGCTTTACACCCCAATGAGGAAGGACATCCTCCTTCGAAAGAGATAAAGGATGAACCATGCCCAGAGGATAAGGACAATGACAGCCATTAAATAGATGAATTACCATGGCTGCTTCTGCTTCTGAGCAGATCCACCACTGAACTAGATACTGAAATTCTGACACAGAGAAATTATGGGCCCAAGAACATAGAATATCTGTCTCATTAAAACAGGCCTGATCTGCCATTTAATAATGTGAGTGATGTCAACTACAAGTCAAAGGCAAAAATGTGTATTTAGGAACTTTTCTAGATGGGCTTCACAGACTATTCATGGCAAGTGTACTATATTGGATTTCTTTCACCATCACATCATAAATCATAGACACCTATTCAGTTTATGATCTTGGCTTTCTAGTGCTTCTTATAGAAACAGTGCATACATGAAAGGTCTTGGAAAAATGACTCTGCCACCACTTCAGTTATGCAGATTACATCTCCTCTGAACAAGGATCCCTCTTACTGCACAATGCACTAAATTATGGGCCAAATATCATGGAATTACATGGACCTTCCACATCACCCAGTATTCACAGGCAGCTGGCATTGTGTGAGAAATTCTATGGCTGCTTATTAAAGGAGATTTGCCATCTACATCTTGACATCTTTCTTACTGGATGGACTGCCTGCCTTACTTAGGGTTGCTGGAAGCTGAACTCGGCAGTTCCCTGGAAAGGAAACATAGTCTTATCTGGATTCTTAGCACAGGGAAGGGAACAGGATGTGGGGAGGCACCCAGGCTTTCTTTCTTATCTAATACTACAACCATTAAGATAAGGATAGTCCCTGAAAGGGGCAATAAGGACACACCATTTGGGACTCTCTTTTAGAGCCACTGTAAGGGGATCATCCAATTTTTATAATCGAATTACACCCTCAACAAGATTCCTAGGATGTTGGGGTGTTAGGGAAGACTGGAGGAAAGGTAAAATAACAGAAGCTGGCTTAGAACAACTTAACACACTTTGGGGGACAGTCCCATGGGCTGGAAACATGGGTCCTAATACACATAGAACATTTCCATCCTGACTGGGAGTAAGCACCCATGAACACATGATACACAATCTATTAGCCACCTTGAATGACATTGCTGAGTTCATAGCACGATCTTTTCAGGCTCATCAAAATCATTAGATTTTCTAACCAAAATAGTCCTTACTAATCACATTACTTTAGTCTTTTTTCTAGCCCAAGAAGGAGGTATGCATGCTATTGCTAACACCTCCTGCTATACATGGGCTAAATCTCAGGGGAGTAGGACACAAGAAAACTGAAATCCAAAAGCAAGCCTACTGGTTGCAAAGTATACAAAAACATTCTTTGTTTGACTTTTTCAGCTGGACTATGGCAGGAGAAGGACATGGATGCAACCATTATTCCAGATAGACCTTGTCACCCTGCTTGGAGGAGGTGAAGCCTTCACAACGTACTGCAGCTCCTGCTATTCTTAAACCTTTACTGTCAATATTGTTGAAAGCCAAGATTGGTAGTTCCTAACCATCTCTGCCTTCTTGTCCAAGGAGTGAGTTGGGCTTATGTTAGATGCTAATGAAAAGTAGTAGGCTGGGGATGGTGGAGAGGCCAGGTATGGGCTAAGAGAACTAGAAACCACAAAGGGTCTTTGCACAGAGAAAATGGGAAAGAAGATTAAGAAAAGGTATGCACATTCCACCAAATACCCCCAAGTCCTGTGATTTATCATGTCCCTGGCATTGTTCCTATATACTCCTGTATATATTGCTGCATATCCATACTTGAATAGCAGAGTACCACCTGGGTCCAGCTGCCACCCTGGACTGTGTCTCCAGTTTGTATGATTCCTTCTTGCAATAAATGAATATATGAATCTCCCGTGTCTTCCAGAACCATTCTTTGGGCTTCTCAGCAAGTGTGCTAAGACCTTTTTACTTGACAAGGTGCCACTGCAGTTACAGCATGACAGGAATCTACCTGAAAATATTTTCAACCAGTATGACACAAGATTCTCACAAAAAGCCAGTCTACTCACTCTATTAGGAAATAAGTAATTTAAAAAGTGAAACCCCACCCTAAATACCATATTTCATAAGCTATCAAAGAAATGCAATTGAAAATTTGAAATATTTTTAATGGGTAAATAACAAAGATGTATGAGAGATATATTATTTGAGTCTAATATGTGTGTGTGTGTGGGTGGGTGTGTATGTGTGTGTTTTGGTAGAAAACTTTCTGGAAATATATTTGATTTATATCTCTTTGCAATTGTTTGCGTCCATTGGTCAATACTCTAACTCTTAGGAATATATGGTGTATAAAAAAAATGTGGGTAAAAATTATTATAATATAATATATTATTATATTCTGTGTATTTCATGATAATTTTATGAAAGTGAAAAAGTTACAAAAGCTCAAATATCTGAATAAATGAGAACAGTGTAATGTATGATGATATATAATTATAAATATCAGGTGGACATCAAAGGGTTTTGTAAGAAGAATTAATGATGTGGAAAAGTACTTTTGATATAATACAGACTAGACAATGTGAGATATAAAACTTCATACATCTTGGGCTTACAACTCTCAAAAATGTCATATATGCATAGAAAATTATCATTAAAAGTTATACTAAGATGATTAATGTTTATCTGAATTATGGTATTCATGGTGATTTCTTGGGATTCTTCCCAAATTTTCTAATCTGATTTTCCTATGAAGAGAATCTTTTCACTTTAAATCAGTAAAATAATTTAATATAAGATCTTTTATTTCCTTATCTCAGGTCTGTGTCCATAATATGTGAATAGACTGCTTTTCTAAGTAGTCTGAGTATCATGATCATTATTCATATAAATCTGTGATGGTAGAAATACATGTTAAAATATAACATACCTGTAAATTGAAGTCCATAGAGTCTCATTAAGAGAAAAGTATTAACAATGGGGTCAATGCCTGCCCCTAACTTTCTGAATGTGTTCAGAGGTGTAACAAGTTTATTCCATGACAAGACATCTTATTGTTAGGTACAGTTTACATGAAGTTAGCAACCACTGATCCATCACTACATGATACTATGTAAATTCAACAATTTTTGCCTTAAATATATTATTTCTTTCACATCAATGCCTCAAAAGTTATTGCTAAGACAGATTTCCTAAATATCTATGAATTTATAGACTGAGTTTATTTTAGCTTTATAGGCTTACACAATCTTATGAATATGGGCCACAAGAAACCAAGCTCAGATATGAATTTCTTTAGTCAAAACTTCCAAAAGTCTTCAGCAGAAATTGAAGGGGAGAAACCTAACCATTGAAGAAACTCTCTTTCAATGCCTCTCCATGACATATTTGCCAGTCTTGCCTTCTTAGTGACCAAATGCAATATGTTATAAAAGGCATCAATTGATTTGCACTCCAACCTGATTTAAAGCCCTGAAAATAACAAACTATGTTAAAGCAAATAAAATAGGGATTGCAAGTAGCATGAAATCAGCAACAAATGAAAGATACTCTGGAGTAACAGATCCCTGAAGTCAGCTCACTTAAGCACTTTTTTTAGAAAGCTTATACTTTGCCTGGAGATAGCTCCTTTAGTCCCTTGGAGTCTGGATGCAAATAAGGTAGAAATCTAGCACCAAACAGCATCTGTACAATGTAGCTGTTTTTGATTACTTTGTTTTTTTAGGCTGAGGAATCCCCAGAATTTGTCCCTACTGATATTTTCATATATGGCTACAAAGAAGTATTAAATGGATATTGTTCAAGTGAAAGGAGGTAAGGATGCTATGAACTATCATCTCCCAGAGGATTAGAATTAACAACTTCATCCAAGATGGCAGCCCAGTAAGCTTATCCTGGTCTCTGATGGGTGTGTGGAATATGTGACAAAGGGAGATTGGAGAGTGAATCAACCGGATTAGTTTAGCAGTCTCTCTATGGCTGTGAGTTGGAAGTGATCTTACAATTTGGGATATAAGGCACAGAATGTTCTAATGTGGGACTATAGGTGCATGTGTCATTCAGAGCCTATAAATCAACCCCAGTGATACTTATTTTACAGCATTTATTGGAGGACTAAGCAAGATAATATGTGAAAAGGTCTTGGTCAGTGAAAAACTGTTCAGTTGTTGTTCCACCATTGATGCCCTGAGGATAGACATATTGAGTAGACAAACTGCTGTCTAATATTAAAAACTCTAATCATGTTTAAGAGCAAAAGCTTTGTAATTCAATATACTAAATCTCCTAGCACTAGCACTTTTGCTTGCTATGAAGATGAAGGTTTGCAAGGTTCTTAGTCCCTCTATGTCTCAGTTTTCATATCTGTACAAAGAGGACTATAATGTACTTATCTCATAGTACTGTCATGGGGTTATATGAAATAATGCATGTGTCATGCTAAGAAAGCTGTCTGCCATAGAGTAAAGGGTCATCGTTGAATCTCATCTTATATACAGGACATGAAAGATCATAGTGTGACTGACACAGGTTTATGGCAATAATTGTTTCAAATCACTTATACAGCTTGTTTTATTTGCCTCTATGCTTAGTAGGATGTTGGAAGATGCTGAAATGAGGAGAGAAGAAAAGCCAACTTTCATTGTATTAAACACTGATTCAAAATTATAATTCTAAAATTTTCTATGACAGTTTGATCTCTGAACTAAAGTATCTGAGAGTGATGTTGACATTCCCTATACGTGAATATCATGAATTAACAAATAATAAGCACATTCTATGTATCAGTCCCTCTGCTATGTGCAGTGTATCATCTGATTTATATATAATCTAATGAAGTGGATTTAAATCCAGACTGATCTTATTTCTAAGCCTGAGTTCTAATCAATATCTTCTTTTACCTCCTGAGACAGTGATGTGAATTATCTACTAGAGGAGAATGGAGAGAAATATTTACTCAGACTAGTTCTTCATTTCACCCCCAGGGGCAGGAGGGCTTATTCCTCAGACAGATCCAATGTGTGGCAACAGTTCAAGAAAGTGAGGGCTGGAGAAAACAAAACATCTTGTAACTTCCTTTTCTAATTCCTTCCTATGGCTGTTGGCCAATTTAATGTAATTATGAATTTCAAAAATATAACTGGATCATGCTTGTAAACTGATCTTTTAACCTAGGCATGATTGAGTTATGATTAGGGTGTTGACTGGGTGTTGAGCCCCACCCCTAGGTGGATGGGGGTGTCGAATATAAAAGGCAAGGCAAAGGACAGAGCAAGCAGTTTTTGAGAAGCAGTTTTGATGTTGGAAAGAAGGCCCCAGGAGAAGAGAAGTGAGCCGTTCAACTGATAGTCTAAAGCTGGCCTTCTGGAGGAAACAGGAGCTAAGCCCAGAGAGAAACACAGCCCCAGGAAGAGAGGAACCCAAGAAGCCTGAACCCTGGCAATCATTGGCAGCTGTCTTGCTCCAACACGTGGAAAAGGACTTTGGTGAAAGAAGAAACAGCACTTTATGGTCTGGCATCTGTGGACTTCTACCCCAAATAAATACCCTTTATAAATTCCAACCATTTTTGGTATTTCACATTAGCACCCCTTTGGCTGACTAATACACTGCCCCATACATGGAAATGACCTAAGCATCATCTAGACAGCTTTGATTCTGGAAATGTCTTTGTACGTTTAAAGTAGAAGGAAAAAATACGTTTAAGTTCAGGTTTAGGAACAGGGGCATCCCTTGCCTGAACAGCACATGGTAAGATTCTAGAGAAATTATATACCTGTTCAGTTTGTTAGAGCTGCTTTGAAAAATAGCACAAAGTGGGTTGGCATAGACAAATACCACTTAAAGGGTTGGCTGAACAAACCAAAATCAAGATGTCATCACAGACATGTTCTCTCTCAGAGCTGGTTTTGTTGTTATGATGGCAGCTTTCTGCTACATGGTAATGTCCTTGGTATCCTCTTGTGTATTTCTTTGACTTCTGGCTTCTGTAGACATGTGATTTAGATTTTTATCACATCTACATAGGAGATCCTATTAACAAATAAATCCACACCCTGACTCAACTTAGCATATCCAAATATACTATATACAGATTGGTTCACTAACACAGTAATGTGGATTAAGATTAAGTACTTGTCTTTGGTGGGGTACATGATTCAATACCCAATACCACAAAAGATATGAATCTGGATGATTCCCAATTCCTCTGCTTCCTAAGTATATGACTCTATGCACATCATTTAAGTTACCATAGTATGTAAAATAGCCTTCAATAAAATAAAATTATTGGGAGGAATATAAAAAAATTACATGAAAATTCATCCAGCAAGGATATTTAGGCATAAAAATACATGGAAAATATTTTCTGAGTTAAATTGAGAGTAATGTTTACAAAATAGAAATATCCACTATTTCTTTACTGCAGGTCACAGTTTATTGAATCCTAGAAAATCTGTGTGATCTTGAGCAAGTTAGTAACTTCTCTGTTCCTCAATTTCATCTTCTATAAAATAAAGTGCTGCAAAAAGTAGAGTCACTCTTAAGAACTAAATTAGTTACTAAAAGAGGGACATGATAATTGCAGGTGAATATTTGGAGGTATGGGAGAAAATCAGTTGTTTTATGAGAAGATGCTAGTAGAGAAAGAGATAGGAAAGAGATAAAGAAAGAGAAGAACAGGTATTAAAGATATAGGACAGACATAGGGTCATCAATAGAGGCATGTTGGGTGTGGCAGACACTGGTAATTGTCCACAGATCTTTTTTATCACCTGGTGGCAGGTGATCATACACTTAAAGGAAAGTGGAATCCATCTCCAATCTAAAGGTGTGGATGTAAAGTACCATGAATTAGTCTCAACCACTTATAGTAATGTGATTCTCCTTTCCAGTACTTGATGTAAGGATAGGCATGTGATGCACTCTAGCTAATATAACAAGAGAGAAATACTTCTGGAAGTCTTCTGGAAGATGTGCCTTTGTTCTTAAAAAGGGAGTCATCAGGAAATAATTTCCTTTTCTTAACAGTGTCCTCTGAAGGGAATGCTGGAACTTTCACCCAGCAGTGTCCATTAGGTTTTTGGACTGGGAAGCATTTGGACTAACACAGCTAAAAAGTCTTATTTAAAAGGTAATTACTTGCTAATTATTGAAAGCTATTTGAAATAGCTTTTTTTAAATTAAAGGACATAACATTATTTTCAGACCTGAAATACCCAATATCCTCAGTTATATCATACTCATTCTAGCAAGAAATGAACTGGAAATCAACAGAAGAGTACCTTTATTCAACAGAATTAAAACCCAAATACATGTGATGGGAAAACCCAATGTATAGATAAGCAGGTGAATTTTTGTCTTTCAGTTCTATATTGGATCCTGTGAAGTGTTATCTAAACCTGTTGCTGTATAAACTTCTCTCTATAATCAATATTGGAGGATATCTAGAAATGTATATTTTACAGATAGTAGCTCAATAATGCAGGCCTAACACTCAATCTGGAAAGCAGCAACAAGGGGCCCATTAAGGTTTACTCTCATTTTTAAATTGCCTATTTATTATTTAGCACTTACCTAGATATAGTGACCTTTTTTTTTTTAGCTCTGAGAAAGAAGTTGACATTCCCTATGTGAATATCATGTGAATTAACAAATAATAAGCACATTCTATGTATCAGTCCCTCTGCTATGTGCAGCATAGTTTTTGCTCATTTTGGCTAGTTGTTCAAAAATTCTGTGGAGGAGCAGCATCCTGGAGTATGTCTCTCCACCATGCTGTTTGATCAGAAGTTTTTCTACATTTAACTTTCTGATGAAGTACCAAACCGTTTTTCAGGGTGGGTGCACAATTTTACATTCCCACCAGCTTTTGCAAATGTTCTAATTTCTCCACAACCATGCCAATATTTGATAATTTTTTAAATAATTTTAACCATTTTAGTGGGTATGAATTGATATCTTAAAATAATTTGAATTGCATTTCTCCGTGACTAATGGTGTTGAGCATCTTTTCATGAAGCTTCAGACAAGCTCTGTAACATTTCAGAAAAATATATATTCAAATCCTTTGCTCTTTTTAATTGTGTTGTTTGTCCTTTGTTGTTGAGTTGTGAGAATTTTTAATATATTCTGGATACAAGATCCTATTCAGATATTTTCTCACTTTGCATGGGATGTACTTTCAATTTCTTGATAATGTTCTTTGATGCACAAAAATTTTAAATATTGATGAATTCTAACATACCTAATTTTCTTTTGTTGCTTTTTATTTTTGTTGTTGTGATGCTAAAGAAAACATTGCCCAATCCAACATCATACAGGTGTGCCTGTGTTTCAGTTTGGTAAAGGCTTCCAATGCAAAAATACTAGAAATGTGTTGACCTTTATAATGGGAATTAAGTAAGGAAATCCTTACAGTTCATGGGCTGTGAACTATCTAAATCAAGGCATCATCAGAGATGCTGTCTCACCAAAAGTCAGATGTTGGCAGATCCTAAAAACCTTCCATGTGGCAAGGCAAAATGGTAGCCAGATTCTGCCTTCTACTCCAGACTTACTTTCTCCCCAAGCTCAGCTGTTGGTAATGGGCAAATGGCTCAAATCTTGTCTCTTCAGGTTTGGGTGCCTCCACTGATTCCAGCCTCTGTCTCTCTCAGGCTTTCAGGATTTCTCTGTATTTCTGGACTATGGCCAATCCTGGAGTTCTCTCTCACATTGCAGAGTAAAAGGTCAGCTCTCATTCTCTGTGCTCTGTTTATATAAGACTCCAGGAAAATGATTATTACCCACCTTAAATCCCACAATCTAATCAAGGGCCTTAATCAGAATGAGGTAATCACAAGTGATCTAATCAAAAGATCCTTTGACTGAATCTACAGAAAAGGTCTCACATGCAATAGGTTCCCATGCACAAGAATGGGTAGAATGGGTTAGCTTAAGAACCAAATGTTCTGGGGTCCAAAAAAGCCTCAAAAAAGGGTATTTCACCCTCTGAACTCCCAAAATATATGTCATTTCTATATACAAAATACATTCATTCTATCACAATATTTCAGAAGTCTGAAATATTGCTAGGTACAAAATCACATAAAAATAAGTTTTAGGCAAGCAGTCGGTTCTGGGGCAACATTACCTTCTGACTATAGACCAGTGAAATAAAAAAAAAAGTTATCAATATACAAAGGAGAGAGAGTCAGAACAAATGCTTCCACTCCCACAGGGATAAATTGGAAAGAAAACAGAGGTCAGAGGTCACAAATTGTTCCAAAACCCTACAGGGCACACTCCATAAGATTTCATTGTCTGAGAGTCATCTATAGAAGGATGGTTTCTTCATTTCCTCAGGGCCTCATGGAGACCCACCTATTCCAAAGAGACTCACCCCTTCCAAGGTCTTGCCCAGCAGCCATCTCCATTCCACCATCATCAAGCATCTAGGTGGTGGACAAGCTCTAGGCCTCATCCTCCAAATACACTAGGGTGATGACCACAGTCTCCCTGCCCAATATACAGGGCATGTGTTCAACCCTCAGAAGAGTGGGGTGGCAACCTAACTTTCCCTAAACCACAGGAGAATGTACTCCACACTACCTAAAGCTTAGAGTGGCAGAACTATCCCTGAACAACAGGGCAGAAGTCCCAGTGCCTTCAAATGCCCGGGCAAATTTACCCTTTCCATGCACATCAGTGGGGTCTCTCTTTTGCCTTAGAAGACGTGTTAAGTCCAGACCTCATCATCCATGGTTTTCCTGGTGAAGTCATTTTTCCTCCAATCTTTCCTTTTTCTGTCCATTTTATTTCAGGCTGACAGTAGGTTTTGTTCAGACCTTGCAAAAACTTGTGGCTTTGGCATGCAGTTCACAGGGGTTACAAACATCAGACAATAGGATTGGATTTTCCACAAATCCTTTCAGGATAATTGCCTTTCCAATCCTGACTTGCAAGGAAATGGCATGCTGTTTCCAAGTTTAGTTAAGTCCTCATATGAGGCACTATCTTTTGTGGACTTGCTTACTGGAAGTTTGGAATTTCCTAAGCCATCAACTTCTGGTTTGTTTGCACACAGGAGTTTAGTTCTCAGCTTATCTCTTTCCTCTCACATTTTTCTATAAGCTGCAAGTGGAAGCCAGACTACATTTTCCACATTTAGTTTGCAGATTTTCTCAGTTAAGTATCCAAACTTATCACTTTCAAATTCTGCCTTCAATCGAGCTTCAGGAGTCAATTTAGCAAAGTTTGCTGCAATTTTAGAACAAGGATCAATTGCCTTTATTCCAGGTTCCTATAATGTGTTCATCATTTCCTTTTTAGGCCTCATCAGAAGTATATTTAGCATCCATATTTGGACCAACATTCTCTTCAAAGTAATCTAGACCTTTACTTTCAAGCATCTTACAATTCCTCCAGAATTTTCCTCTTACTCTTTTATAAAACAATTCCAATATTTTTGTACTGGCAAGCAGCACAGACTTCACTCTCTCTCATGTCTCATGATCTTTGGCCCTATTAAGGGAATGTGCTGTCCTCTTCAGTACTGGCATGACTATTTCAGAGTATGCTCCAGGAGACTTGAAACATGATATAAATAAAGCACAGGAATGCCCTCTCAAAATCTTAGATACAGCTAACTTGTTTGGCTATGCCAGCATAGCTGAATGAGATGGGAAAAAATCTGAATGGTAATTTTTCTTTTCTTAAATTACTAGAAATGAATTTATTAGAAAAAACATTTTCTAGAAGATTTCTAGCTACTATCTTCTTATGTAGATAAGATGTATGCATCCTTGATAAATTACTCTAAAAATGGAAAGCTTTTGTTTTCAAATTGGATCACAGAATTTCTTTAAGGTAGATCCACAATGAAAATAATAACAATTTTCTAACATATTAAAAAGAGCCACTGGAGAAAATGGACAACCGTATCAGATAGCAAATAAGTGCATCATACACCATGAGTACAGTCATTTGACTTTAGTGCACATTTCCTCGGACCTAATCACTTTTAATCTGATGTAGCCTTTCTTTTCCTTCCAAGTATAAAACTAATTATAGTTATAGAATTAATTATATGATAGGACCTTTAATTATAGTTACCATGCTAGAATGTAAGCTTTATAATGTTTTGTTTATCACAGAAACAGGAAAGGTGTATTACTTTTATAATAGACAGTCAATAAATAAGAAATATGGCTTAATGAATGAAAGTCTAATTTGTTACACCAATTTTATTTAGTTTTACATTTTCACCATTTCTCATTCAGCCTTAGTTTTATGTTTACATAAGTTTTGCCATTTATGCTTTTTTTTAAATTGTAGTAGTTAAATATTTAAAACTAATTAATGCTATTTAATATACATTGTGTGTTCAATGTCTATAGCCTAGCCTTATGCAACAGTTTTAGTGTGTAAATTTCTAATTTTAAAAGTAAAACAATCAAGACATAGTAATATGCAAATCATACAAAATGATACTTATACAAAAATAGATCTGTAATCCATCCTTCACAAGGCTTTCCTAGTGATCCTCCCCAGAGGAAATTATTATTGTCTGTTTCTTAGGATTCTTCAAGTATAGTCTTTGCAAATACAAGCATATTAGCATATTTACATGTTGACGTTCAGGAACTGGGTCTGTGAAATTTGTGCCGTGGATGAGAAAAAATGAGACAAAGGGAAGAAACAACTGGGATCAGGGGACCCTCCATTCAAATTGAGAAGAGCCCTGCTGCATAAAAAAACGTGGCTTTTCTTTGGCTTCAGAACAAAGAAAATATGTGTGTGCATGTGCAAAGGCAATAGATATGTGACAGTTACACTTTACTAAAGTCAGCAAGTTTTAAGGGTAAATGGTTCAGTTTTCTTTACATTCCTGCATGTAGCAGACCTTGTAAATCTTTATCCAACATATATATATGTTACTCTCTTTGAAGCTCAGGATGTCTCCCCACCAGTCTCTTCTCAGATCTTATCTCAGTGTCTTGAGACTAGAGGCACCTGTCTCCTACATTCCAAGGCAGCCTTCTTTCTGTCAGTTGTCATGATCTTTATTTGAACTACATCATTTCCCACTTTTTTATTTTTTTTATTTTTTCAGTGAAGATCATGGGAACCAATATATAAGCTGATACAAGGTGACCTCCTGTCACACGTTTCTTCTTCCACAGGCTCTTGTGACTGTGCCTGTCTTAGGTCGTTCTTCTCTGAGAATCTTACCCATCACTGGCTACCAGTCAAGCCTCTGAGCTCTTACATGGAAGGCAATTTCATTTATATTTTATACTTCTTCAGGTTCCTTAAGTGAATATTTTTGTGCAGATAATTAGTATTAAAATCAAGGGGTTATTAGTATACTACTTTCTACTACAAATGATGTAAAATTTGTTTTCCATGGCTAAGTTTCTTAACATAAATGCATTTATCTGATCTAATTTTTCATTTTTTCTATGAATATATGTCATTACTCTACCCTTGAAAATACAAACAATTAAAATGCATATAACAATAATTCCTAATCCAATCCAAAATGATATTTGAACTGTTTTTTGTTTCCACCATGAAATGGATTGATAGTATTTAAATTTTCAAACAATTCATTCCAAAATTCTGCACCAGGGGTTTCTCTCAATTCATTTTGAGACATGCTCAATGTTTTCTTTTGCAATTCTAAAATATCTAAAGAAATATTATGCTTATATCCAATCAAATGATTTCTTACTTCTTCCCATTCATGTTCACTATTATTATAAGGCAAAGGAGTAATACAAAAAGAACTTTCATTCCAATCACATTTAAGAGTTCTTACATTTAAATTATAAATTTGATTATTCAAATGTATAATCGTTGTTTCAAGATCATTCATATCATTATTCAGTTCCATATCAATGTGAGACTGGTTATGCCACATCTCACTTGCATTTTTATGCCAGTCCTTAACATATTGTTGAGTCTGGACTCCTTGATGTAGAGCTGTGCCAGTGACGGCTACAGTGGTTATGATGCCAATCAGTCACAAAATCCCTGCTATAAAAAGTCCAATCAGTCTTTTCATTTTAAATAATTGTTGAGGAAATTCCACAGCACCTGGGATTCTGGAGACTGCTGCCAATGTCTGGTAATCCGAACTGGTAGCCATAGTCCTTTTCTTCTTCTTGCTATAAAAAGAGTTTGATTTTCCTGCAAATATGAATTCTTAAAACATGTAAATAAAGAGCAATTGGAGCAGCTAATGTTCCTTTTACCAAAAGTTACTTTTCCAATGATAAAAACTATAGGATCTCATACATATATGGTAAGAAATTGAGTTGATTTTCTTTTTAAACTGGTAATATTAGTTTTACTGCCTTGACATTCAAAAATTGGGCCAATTCCCAAAAATAATTTTAAAAAATAACTTTGAGTTTTGTTAAGTTTCATGTCCCATGGTTGTGGGATATATCTTCCTTGATTTTTCCAATTTATTGAGCTGTTAGTAAATGTTGTATTACCAAAATTCCAGAAATAAGGATTGCTGTCATTAGTGATTATTTTTGAATTATTAATGAACCAAGGTATGATTGTGTTTTTAATAAGCTTCAGTATTCCTATAAGGGCCCGATCCTTTATAATTCCATAGGAATCATTAAACAACACAACCTCTGTAAACCCATGACATATATGCCATTTGTCATTAAGTAATCTGTTTTGAGAGGGACGTGTATGATTTACCATATTTTCTGATTTATATGTTAGAGAAGGGAAAATAAGAACATAAATTCGATTTTGATTTTTCTCTGTTAAAACTACACTGTAGTTTTTAGGCTGCATGCATATGGAACCATATCCAATACAAAAAGTGCAGTCTATAAAAGGTCAAGTTAAATTTTCTATAAATTTCCCTTCTTCTTTTGGCTTTAAGGGTACCTGTATATCTATAGGTCCTGGAAAATGATGAGATTGATTAAGATAAATTGGGTAAAACTCATCATCTGAAGTTAACAGCTCTAAAAGGGGTGGGTTGGTTATATATGCCCAATAAGTGTAATTATGATATGGTATCTTACCTTGATGTAATACTTTACATATAATTAATCCAAAGTGAAACCACCATGTCCATAGTTTAATTTTCAGCAGCATCTTCAACTCTAGGCTTGATTCTTCTGGAGGGGATCCACTGCTGTTGTCCTGTTTCTGTAATGATAAGAGCAAGACCTTGGCCCTAAATCTTTATCTCTCCTTTTTTCCATTTATTGGTTGTTTCATTTTCCCCATATATCAGTTGTCCACATTTTTTCATTTTCATTCTTTTTGTTAACCTCCTATTGTCTTTCTGCTGCTGTGCTATTAAAAATTTGTTGTCTATTAAGAAAATTTAAGTTAAGCAATGCTTTAGATAGTTTGTCTTTAGCAGATTCTCCTCCATCTCCCCCTTTTAGTTTTTGCAACATTTATTTTAGTAAGTGATTGCTTTTCTCTACAAGAGCTTGTCCTTGGGGTTATATGGAATTCCTGTAACATGTTTAATGTTCAAGTCACTGCAAAATTTTTTGAAAGATTGACTAAGATAGGCAGGCCCATTATCAATTTTAGCTGTGTCAGCAGGCCCGTTACAGCAAAAGAATGTCATAAGTGAGAATATACATGTGAGGTCTTTCTACCAGCTTGAGCAGTTGCCCAAATAAAATTAGAAAAAGTGTCCACTGTCACATGTACATTCTAAAAGCAGCCAAAAGAGGGCACATGTGTAACATCCATTTGCCAAATTTCATTAGGATATTCTCCTTGGGGATTTGTTCCTGGAGAGAATTTGGGGGCATTTAAGGGCCCTCAAGTAGGACATTGTCTAACAATATTTTACTTTCTTTTACTGTTAAGTGGGGATATTTATGACAAAAGCCAGAAGCATTAGTATTTGTAAGTTTATGATAATCAGCAGCAATTTCTATATGAGCAAAAAGTTTTTCTACCAAGTCATTTTGTGAAAGCTATAGGGCCAGGAAGTTGAAAATGGGAACAAATATGAGTAATGTAAATTGGATTAGATCATTCACGAACAGTTATTTGCAATTGTATGAAAAGAACTTTTAATTCAGAAGCTGGAGTTATCTGAGCTGTTTCTAAATGACAAAAAATGTGACAAACATAAGCAGAATCAGACACAATATTTACAGGTTCAGAAACATCAGTTAGAATTTGAACAACAGCCATAAGTTCTACCTTTTGGGCAGATGAATAAGGTGTTTTCCAAGATTTTGTAGTTGGGCCTAATTAGTCTGCATTTCCATTACTGCTGCCATCAGTGAAGTAAGTAAGTGCAGCAGAGAGTGGTTGTTGTTTGACAACCTTAGGAAGAATCCATGAAGTATGTTTTAAACACTGTAAAAATTTTGAATTTGGGAAATGATTGTCAATTGTTCCAATAAAATCTGCTGAGGCCACTTGCCAAGAGTTAATGAACTGCCAGAGTTGAGAAAGCTCCTGCTTTGTAAGGTCCAGTTTGCTTTTATCAGGAACTGTAGCCATAAGCTGTCTCAGGTGAATATGGCTTTTTGATATTATTGCTGCAATTTTTTCAGGGTAAGTATGAAATTTTTTTGTATCTTTGTTGGGTAAGAATATCCATTCTATTATGCCCTCCTCTTGCCAAAGTATCCCAGTAGGGGAGTGACAAGATGGAAATGTTAAAAGAGAAATTGGAAGACTCATATTTCTCCTTGTTAGTTGGCTATTTTGTACTGTTTTTTCCAGCCATTTTAACTCCTCTTATGCTTCTGGGCTTAAAATACAAGGACTATTTAAGTCAGGGTCTCCTCCTTAGAGTATTGAAAAGATTTGCTAAAGCATAAGTTGGAATTCCTAAAGTAGGCCGTACTCAATTAATATCACCCAGTAATTTCTGAAAATCATTTAAAGTACGTAAGTTATCAGTTTGAAATTGGACCTTTTTTGTAGTTATAATATTTTTATTAATAGTATGGCCTAAATATTGAAAAGGAAGCTGTTTTTGAATTTTTTCTTCCATTATTTGTAACCCATGTTGAGGAAAAATTTCTTTAGCCAGCTGAAATAGTTGTTTCAGCTCAGAAGATTGCTCAGTGGCAAAAGGAATTTCATCCATATAATGAATAACCATAGCATTAGGAAATTGTTTTTGTAAAATCTGTAATGGAATGTGAACAAAGGATTGACATAATGTAGGACTGTTCATCCTTCCTTGAAGTAAAACTTTTCACTGATATCGTTCAGTAGGAGCTGAATGATTAAAAGAAGAAATAGTAACTGCAAAATTTTCTCTATCATTTGGATTAAGAGGAATTGTAAAGAAACAATCTTTTAGATCAATAATAATAATATGCCAATTTTGTGGGTTCATATTTGGGGATGGCAAACCAGGCTGTAAAGATCCCATAGGTTGAATATCTTTGTTAATTTCATGCAAATCAGTCAACATGCGCCATATGCCAGATTTCTTTTTAATTACAAAAACTGGAGAGTTCCACACACTAGTAGAGGGTTCAATATGCCCTGCCATTAACTGCTCCTGCACTAATTTTTTCAGGGCTTCCAATTTTTCTTTCAGAGGGAGCCACTGCAACCCAGATAGGTTTGGTGATTAGCCATTTTAAAGGTAATGTGAAGCCCATTGTAACAGTAGCCCCTACTCTAAATTTGAATTTCCTAGGCCATGGTAGTCTCCAATAAGTCCCATCTCAGGTCAGGAAGGGGGAGCATATTGCATATGAGTAATAAGATGTTTAGTCATATCAGAAACATGAGGAATATTCAAATAAGCTCCCCATTGGAATAGTAAGTCTCTTCCCCATAAATTATGTCCCCCATCCACAACATAAGGTTGCAGAGCAGACTCTTGTCCTTCCAGACCTTCTACGTTAAATATCTGAGTCCTCTGATAAACATCTGTCATTGTGCCAAAGCCAATTAAAACTGTAGGCATCTTTTGTAAAGTCCAAGCTTGTGGCCAATATCATTTAGCAATGACAGAGACATCAGCCCCGGTATCTACTAATCCTAAAATTATCTTTCCATTTATCTTTATGGTAACTTCACTTCTTTCATCCCCAATTGCTGTTTGCCAATAAACTTTACACCCAATGGAACCAAATCCCCCTGTACATTTTATAGGCCATGACAGAGGTTTATGATACGGTAATAAAAGAAGTTAAGCTATATGATCTCCTGATTCAATTTGATAGGTAGTTAAAGTTTGTACTAATAAACAAATTTCTCCATCAAAGTCAGAGTCAATGATCCCAGTTTGCACTAAACTCCTTCAGTCAAAAGACTGTTATGGCCAATAATGAAACCTACATTGTTTTCTGGGATAGGCCCTTTAATTCCTGTCCTTATTTTTTGTATACCCAGTGAAGGAGTAATAAACTTAGTTTCAGCTGATAGAAGATCAACAACTGCATGGCCTTTGGTAACTGCTTTAAGTTCTGTTGCAGGCCTGAGTGAGCTGCTTTGTTGCTGTCTGGGTAGATTTGAGCTAGGCTGGGAAATGTGCTCATATTTTTTGTCTGAGGGACTTGAGCGAAGCCAGCTTGGAAGTTTCCTGACTTATTAATGAGACTTCCATTTTTATGATATCTAGAATGGCATTCATTGGCCCAGTGTAACCCTTTTTGGCATATCGGACACACACGAGTTGGTATTGATCTATTATTGCCGCTAGTATGAACTGGATTCCCACATTTAAATCAAATTAAATTATTAATCATAGGATTATGTCCCTTTATAGCAGGTGCAAGAAGGGTCATGTTATATGTATTAGACCCAATGTCTTGACATGCCTTTATATAATCCTGTAAAGTACCTCCATTTACCTTTATCAGATATAAAGCCTTTTTACACTCACTGTTAGCATTATCAAAAGTCAACATCAGAATAAGCATTTCTTTAAGATCGGGTTCCATTACTGTCTTGTTGACTACATCTGCCAGCCTCGCTACAAATTCAACATAGGGTTCAGCATTTCCTTGAACAATTTTTGAAAATTATTGTACAGCCTGTCTTGGGGTGGAGATTCATCACCAGGTGGCTAGGCAGCAAAATCAAACTTGTACAATGCAAGATCATCTTATAGAGCTTGGCGAGGAACCCAAGCCCATTTACCTATTCCTAATATTTGTTCAGCGGCAATAGGCACTGGTGGATTTTGCTGTTGATTTTGTCGTGCTACAATATTAGCTTTATCAGCCCAACAAGCTTTAAATTGTAAAAATTATGCTGAATTAAGAACAGCTCGAGCTAACAAATCCCAATCCCAGAGTATTAATATGTCTGCTTGTGACATTCCTTGCACCAATCCTTGAGTATATGGAGAATTTACACCATATTGAGTGCATGCTTGTTTTAATTCTTTGATAGTCTTAAAAGGAATAGGAGCATGCTCAAATTGTACACCCCCTTGGGGATTGTCAGCATCTACTGGAATTTGAGTTACTGTTACTGGAAAAGTAGGAAAAAGTTACATAGCCTCAGAATCTCTTTCTCTACCTCCCTGTCCTAAGCTTTTCATAATTGAATATCATGGTGCTGGCACAAAAACAGAAACTTTTGGAGGGTCATCAAATTTTGTAAAAAATGAATCAGTAGATACCTTAGGAGGCACAGACGTGGGCTCAAAAGACAATAAATCATCTTTTGGTGTGGACGGCATAGTGACCACTGGAAAAGTTCCATAAACTCCCTTTTACTTTTCCTCCTTTTTATTAGACATGAGTTTATCTGTTTTTGCCTGTTCATTAATTTTTTCATATATATTTTCATTAAAATCATCATTAGCTTGTTCTGCTATCGGTCCAGCGATAGCAGTATCCTGTTTAGTATCTTCATTTTCATCTGATTGTAATGGTTCAAGAGCAATAGAAATAAGACTACACAAAGACCATACATGAAGGGGAATTATTTCTCCCTTTTGATAAGCCCTTTTTAAAGCTTTCATTACTAACTTCCATTATTTCAGGTTTAAAATATCCTGCCCTTGCTGCTGAAACCAATAACAATGTTTCTGTATGAGGTAAAAAAAATTTCCTCAAAAGCTGAGGATTTAATAGTTACACTGGTGCTTTTTAGCAAAGTTTTTAACACTCTAGAGTACTCTTCAAAGATTGACTGCTGATTACCCATAACCATGATGAATCCAAGCGTGTAATCTTACCTTTTCTGTTTACTTTTTCTTTAAAACTGCTCTCAGGAGCTCCTTGGTCTGCTGAGCACTGACAGAAAGAAAAATTTCATTTTCAGGACCCCACGTTGGGCACCAGATATTGATGTTCAGAAACTGGGTCCATGAAAATGGTGCCATGGATGAGAAAAAATGAGACAAAGAGAAGTACTAACTGGGATCAGGAGACCCTCCATTCAAAGGGAGAAGAGCCCCATTGCATAAAAAACCATGGCTTTTATTTGGCTTTAGAACAAAGAAAAATACATGTGTGCATGTGCAAAAGCAATAGATACGTGACAGTTTACACTTTACTAAAGTCAGCAAGTTTTAAGGGTTAATGGCTCAGTTCTCTTTGCATTCCTGCACTTAGCAGACCTTGTAAACTTTTATCTAACATATACATGTTACTTTCTTTGAAGTTCAGGATGTCTCCCCACCATTCTCCTCTCAGATCTTATCTCAGTGTCTTGAGACTAGAGGTGACTGTCTCCTACATTCCAGGGCAAACTGCTTTCTGTCAGCTGTCATGGCCTTTACTTGAACGCCATCATTTAAATATGGTGTATGCAAGTGTATTTCTCTATGTGTTGTCTACTCTACTTTTTACGATGTAAGAACATGATTTTTTCCATACCAGTCAATAAAAATCTAACACATCCACAGTTATCTCCTTACTCTTTCATAAAGATGAACTACATCTAATGTATCCAGTTATTTCCATGTTGTTTCCCATTTTATCTATGACAAATCATACTGCAACAAATATAGGCATTTTTAAATATGTGTAAGTATGATGGGTTCCCAGAAATGAAATCTTTGGGTCAAACTGTACATGTATTTAAAATTTTGATGTTCATAATTAAATGCCAAAATGACATTCTTGAGGTTGTAGCAAATATGCTCTTGCCCAAAGTGTGTGAGAAAATTTTTCCATATTTTCAACATCTATTGTTAGATATAACTTTAGGTATTAGGCAATCTGATTAGTTATGGAAATTTTATTTCATTTGTATACCTTAATTGAAATTCTTTAAATATAAGTGAATTTGAACACCTTTTCACATTTTAAAATTATTTGTATTTCTTCATCTTTTAATTGCTGAATAATGTTTTTATATCTTTTCTTTGATTAATGAATTTTTCCACTGATTTTTATAAGACAATGAAGTGCAAAGATAATACTCAGTTTTATTCTCATATGTATAATTGCTACTTTAACATCTTGTGGTTATTTTGACATTTTTATTCTACAGAAATTTTTATATTTTCATAGATAACTTTGTATATTTTATATTGCTTAGGAAGTATTTTCTGAGTTTATACATATCAAAATATTCTTTCACATTTTTAGCATTTAATTTTTAAGCAATTATTGCTTTTATATTTCATATTTAAAAATTTTGATACAGTCAGAAAATTATTTTGAAATAAGAAGTTTAATAGAGAATGAATTTTAACTGTTCTTCTTGGTAGTTGTTTTTTTAAATAGTTTTCTATAACTATTAACTTTTCACCAATTTTGAAACCCAGTGTTAATGCAATCTACATACTCACACATTTTTGGATTGATTTCAGTATTCCAACCTATTTCCTTGATCTTTTTATTTATGTGTCATTTAAAATATGATATAATTGCATTTGTTCTATAATGCTACTTATTATCTGATAAGCCTAATATTTCCTCATTATTATCCTCTCTTAGAATTATGCTTACTCCTGCCTATTTGTGTTTCACATTAAATTTAAAATACAGGAAGGTGAATGTGGCTCAAGTGATTGAGCTCTTGCCTACCACATCGGAGGTCCTGAGTTTGGTTCCTGGTTCCTCCTGGAGAAGACAAACAGGAGGTTCTATACTTCTGGGTTCTGCATCAGGCCAAACAGGAAGAATTCTGTCACATTTTTCACTTGCTTCATGATCCAGTTTTGTATTTGGATAATTAATATATCTGCAAATGGCACATGGATTGTGATGTTGGTAGATCAATTTTAATCAAGACAATTATATATCTCTCAGATAATTTGTTTCCTTTAGAATTGATGGCAACACAAGCAGACAAACTTTAGACTTAAATTACAACTATATTTTAATCATTTACAGTATTGGATACATAACCCTTTTATACACACACACTTGCACACAAGCACTGTTTATGGCTGTTTTCGTGCAAGACACATTTCCTGCAATCATATATGGGTGAGTACTCTCCTATTTATGCCACAGGATTTTTTCACAAAGTAAAAGGAAAATAAATAAGAGGAAACTTAAGGACAAACAGAGGCCTGAATTCATGACTGTCTGCCTCCCTGTGTTTCTTTTCAATTCATTCAGGCTGATAAGGCTAAACTTATCATCATAGCCTTTTTAGTTTTATCTTGTTTTAGGCCAACTATCAAACATTAGGTGAGTTGTAT
The DNA here is from genome assembly GCA_029593785.1 of Cabassous unicinctus. NCBI lineage: Eukaryota > Metazoa > Chordata > Mammalia > Cingulata > Chlamyphoridae > Cabassous > Cabassous unicinctus. The sequence continues at coordinate 19,410 of JAQZBX010006953.1, read as the reverse complement.
ATAAAATTAGGGATGATGTAATCACATTTCAGACATAACTGAAATGGATGAACTTGAGGCTGCAGAAAAATACCCATGGCAGTTATATTTGTGAGCTCATGTGTCATTGATACAGAACTACATATGAGTATCATAGATTCCTTATCTAACAACTCTCCAAAAATGAAGTCTTGAAAAGGATAAAAGAGTCAGCTTGATGCCATGCAATATTCACCAAATTTGTTGGTAACTTTAGTAATAATTGTTTGGGAGAGCTTTTGTCATAATAACATTCATAGAATTTTGCAATTCAACACTTAGTTTAAGGAAGTTATGAAACATTCTCTGGACCTGTTCAGAAAATAGTATTTTAATATTAGGACAGAAAAATACCATAATTAATTGGTCAGAGCAATTAATTTAGGATAGATAGAATATACTTATATTTTGTTTTCACTGATAGCAAAATGTGATACTCTGTATGGGCCCTGGGCTTATTGGGCCCAAACTTTTTCATATATAATGTAGGAGAAATAACAAAGGGGATAGAGGAATTGAAAAACATCACTATTTCTTATATCAAAGTTTGTATCTTAAAAGTAAAAATATAGTTTTCTATACATCTCCAAATGATTATTAAAAGATCCAAAAAGATAAAAGCACATATCCAAATTCTTGTGATTGAAATAATTCCATGTTATAATATTCAGAGAAAAATAAATGAAAAATGAAGATATATAAATGAAATAAATAATCACTGAAAGTTGTTTGAAAAATCAACCAACCATATCCAGAAAAATTTACATGCAGAAATCAATATAGCAGGCAAGAGAAAAATATTAGACCTAATAAATAAATTCAAAAGCATATTGGCATTTAAAGATACTCTTAAAGTTGATGAATATTAATAAGCTCAATTAGAAGCATGTAAAGTCAGATCCTGAAAGGTCATTCAAATAAATAATATTTTTAAAAATATTATGTATGTTTCAGTGATGGTAACAGAATTTGTTCAACCACTGGTAGGCATTTATCAAAACAATATAAGTTTAGCCTATTATATGTTAATATGGTAAAAAGTAACAGTAAAGCATAGAACTATATCACAATAAAACATGGAATACAGTTAGCATAATTATAATAATAATATTTCATCAGTTGTAACAAATGTACCACAGTAATGCAAGGTGTTAATAATATGAAGTGGTCATATTGGAATTTTGTATTTTCTGCATGATTTTTCTGTAGATGTACAATTTACTTAATTTAACAAAAGCAAAGAAAAACCCCTAAACTCGATGTAAAGGTTAAGACTCGGGCATTGGCCTGTAAGGGTTAAACTGTGACTGTTAAGACCCGGGCAGTGGTCCAGCAGCTGGATAAGTTATTAGCACACAGAGCCCTTTGTCTCATCACACATGTTCCCTGTGCAGAGCAGAAATGATTCCAGGGAGTTACATTTTGTGTTCCTTCTGGGTAACATTTGAATAACAGTGTTGTATGAATAACCCTGCAAATAAAGAATGGCCATGCCTGCTTAAATGCCTGCTAGAATGCCTGCTTGAATGCCTATGAGTTTGCTTGTGTGTTTAGAGAGAATGCAGGTGTCCCAGTACAAACAAACTTCTCTCTCTGTCTGAAGCCTTTTTCTGCCCACTTCCCTCATAAGCTCCCGGGGTGAGCACAGTGCATAAATTGCATAGTCAGCAGAATATGCAGTGCACAAATGAAACACAGTGAACACTCGAGGAAGTCTATTTTTATATGAATACTACATAAAAGGGAATAAAGGTAAAAAAATAATTTTATATATTAAAAACTTAAAAGTACCACCTGCTCAAAAACAGAAAATGGAAATAAATTGCAACTGATCTCTAGATGGGAAAGACATGTTATGCAAATATGTGATCATATAAAAAATAGAAAATATTGATGTATTCAACTACAGAATGACGGGAAAAAAGGCAAAACATGTTTCCAACAGATGACAGAAAACTTACTATCGAAATAGCATTTTAAATTAAATATCTATGCACACTGTTATAAAGAAGAGGCAAAAATAATGAAAAGATAATTCTCATGGAAAAAGTTACACATCTGAATTACTCAATATTTCATGAGCTCTCAAAGAAATGCAATTTAAAATGTGAAATATATTTTACTGGTAAATTAACAAAGATGAATAGGACCTCTATTATCCAGTGCTGGTGAGTGTGTTTTAGTATTAAATATTCTGGAAATAAATATGACTTTTTATAAAAGGACTTTGAAATTGGTTATCCTCCTTGGTCTCTTCCTATTTACTCTTAGGAATCTAGTCTAAATAAGATATACTGGCAAAGCTTATGCATACATATTGTATTTCACAACCTTTTTCATAATATGGAAATGTAAAGACATTCATAATGTCTACAAAGATGAACAGTCAAATTCATGATGATGTGCAGTTATAAAATAGGTGGACAACAAATATATTTGTAATAAATAATATTGATGTGCAAAGGTGATTTTTGGATAATAGTGAGTAGAGAACTGCAAATATAAAAAGGCACATATAATCTCAATAGAATAAAATGACATATATAGTAGAAATGACTCTAAACAGACACTAAAGACTAATAGCGTTTTTTTGAGTTATGGAATATAGGCAAATTTTATGTTCTTTTATACAATCAGTTTTGTGAACCTAGTTTTTTATAAAGAAAATATATTGTCTTTTTATAATTAAAATAATTTAATAAAAGACTTTTTTCCCTTTTATCTGGCTTCCTATTATCTCAAGTGACTGCTTTCATGAGTATATTTTGTATGCTAGTCATTGTTCATAAAGATGTGATAATAGAATATATATTTAAATCTTTCTTGCAAACTGAAGACCCAAGTGTCACCTTGATAAAAAAAAATCAATAAAGAAGTCATTGGTCTTCCAAGTAATAGGCTCAATCTATGACAAGTCATATTATCTATAGAATACACTTTGCATAGACCTTCCAATTACTGACCAATCACTGACTTCTACTTTTCAATTTGATCTATTTTTACCTTAAGTACAGTAATTCTGTCCCTCAATTACTGATTCAGTAATTATTGTTTGGAGAAACTTCCTAGGTAAAGCAGAGTACATGGGCAGAATTTATTTTTGCTCTTTAAATTCACCAACCTGTGAATGTGGTCCACAAGCATCCCAACTCAGATAATAAATTTCTTTAATCAGAAAATTTCCAAAGCTTTATGTTTCAGTGGAAATTTGGTGGAGGAGCTTAAAATTTTTGATAGAATCTCTCCAGGAGTCTCCTTCATGTGCTTGTGCTCTTTTACTCTTTAGTGACCATATGAAATATAGTATAGAGCCCTTAAGGTTAGTTCAAAGCATATTTAAAACACCAGAAATAGAAAATTACGTTGAAGCAGAAAATTTATGGATGATATGCATTATGAACTCTACAGAAAATGCAATTTTCATGGAGTAGCAGTTTCCTGTTTTCATCTATTTTAAAACTTCTGTTAAGATACTCTGTGCTCAGCCTAGAATTTAGTGCCTTTGGTCATTGAGATCCTGGATCCATATGCATTAGTAACACAGATCACAGCATCTGTTATTTGCAGCTTCTTTTACTTATGTGTTGTTCCAGGCTCACGTATCCTCAGAGTCTGTCTTTATCAACATTTTGAAGTGTGACTTCAGGTAAATTTTAAAATTGATATTACTTAAAGGTGTTCTGAACTTTCAGTTCCCAAAGGATTAGAATTAGAAGCTTTGGCCAAGATGGCAGCCCAACCAGAACATTCTGTTCTCTCTTGTGGCTTTGGCATCTGCAATCATGGTGGGGATGAAATTCATTTAGGCTGGGCTAGCAAACTTGCAGTACTTTGGAAGTGAACTTGGAATTTGGGATATAAGGCATAGAATGTTCTATTGTTGATAATAAGAGTCCACAAACTAATCAGAACCTATAAAACAGCCCTAATAATACCCATCTCAAAGAATTAAAAAAGAGTACTAAGCATGTGAAAAAATCTAGATTGATGCACAACCGTATTCCAGTATGTATGCCCTGAGCATAGACACAAGCAGGCTAGAGATACCTTCTGTCTAATATTAAATATCATAATCATTTCCAAGTGTAAGAGCTTTGGATTACAAGTCTAGCCTCTTGATGCTGTATCTTCTACTTCATATGTGAATTTAGGAAAGTTTCTCTGGCTCCTCATGGCTCAAGTCCCATACCTGTACAGAAGATGATAAGGTAACAATCTCAAAGGGCCATCCTGAGGTTATATGAGATAATGTGTGAATTGTTCTTAGAATGTTGACTCAGATAAAGTAAAGGTTCATTGTTTGCTGTTGTCACCTTCTTTAAAGGAAATGAGAACTCATGGTCTAAAGGTGCTACTGACCAGTTTTATCACAATAATTGTACCAAGTCATATAGATAGCTTGCTTTATTTTTCTCTTTATTTGGTGGGATTCAGGAAGAATGCTGACAGTATGAGAGAAGAAGTGCACAGGTTTTTTGTATTCAATAATCATCAATGATTCAAAACAATTAAAAAAAAAGTTCTATGAGTGATCAATATCTCCACTAAAATAATTGACATTGATGTTGAGATTCCCTGAAAGGTTATAGGAGCTAAAGGAACTGTAATAAGATTTGAATTAACAAATAACAAGCACTTTCTAAGTATCAGTCACTCTGATTATATGACAATTATATTTTCATACAATTCCATGGTGGAGATATTAGTATTTTTATTTTGAATATAAGGAAATCAATTAACTCTGAGCATCACTTGGGTAAGATTTTAATGCTAATAATTAGTAAAACTTGGTTTTAAATTAAGACTGATCTGATTTTGAAGTTTGAGATCTAATACATTTGTTATTGTACCTCAACACACATGACGTCTCATCCACTGGATATGATGGGAGAGAAATCCTGACTCAGACTAGCTCTTGGTTCTACTACCAGATAGGGAGTATTCCTCAGACAGATCCCATGTATGAAGCTGATCAGGAAAGATAAGTTGGAGAAATTAGAACGTCTTATAACTTCCTTTGCTACCTCTTTAAATACCTAGAGGAACTGCCTAAGCTTCATCCAGAGAGCTTTGATTCTGGGAATTTCTTAGAGCCTTACAGGTGGAAGGAAAGTGTAAGCAGAAGTACAGATTTAGGAATAGGGACCTAAATGAATGGTGTATGGTAAGATTCTAGAAAATTATACACATATATAAATTTGCCAGGTTTGCTATGATAATATCCCACAGTGAGTTGATTAACAAAAAGTATTTACTACAAATCTATAGTCTAGATATCATGATCTCCTTCAGAGTTTGTAGCAATGTAACAAAGGAAGCTCTTATTCACATGACTATGCCATTGGTAACACCCTGTGGCTTTCTCTGACTCTGGCATCTCTTATAGTTTCCAAATTTCCTCACCTCATAAGGCTTCCAGGCATGGAGATTAAGAATTGTCCTCATTGGTTTTGCCACACGAAAAAGTTATCTTCAAAGATCCTGTTTATAAATGAGTCCTCAACCTGACATATTCAAAGATACTATTTACAAATAAGTGTACTCCTCTGCCAAGAAAATAGGTTAAGATGAAGAGTGTGTCTTTTCTGGGGTACATGATTCAGTACCCATCACCATCAAAAACTGGAACAAGGATATGATTCCCAATTATTCCATCTACTAATTATATGACTCCATGCATGTCATTTAACTTAACTGAGCATGTAAATAAGTCTTAGATAAAATTAGGTAGTTGGAATGTATACAATACATAACAATGGAAATCATCATTGACCATATTTATGGATAGAAAGTGCTTGGAAAATATTTTGTGAATTGAATTGAAAGAAATGATTTAACAGTAGATGTATCCACTACTATTTCACTGTTGGTTATCACTTATTGAATCCTAAACTATCTGTTTCATCTGGCTACTAAGTCAATTTTCTGTGCCTCAGTTACTTGTTATGCAAAATAAAAGTTGCAAAATGCAGGGATATTATAAGGATCTAATAAATCACTAAAAAGGGGATATATTATTGATGCTGAATACGTTTTGGTATTGGAGGAAATTGATCACATTTAAATATCAGTGGACTGAAACTAATATAGGGAGAAAGAGAAGAAAGAGAGAAAGAGAGAGAGGGAGTAAAGATACAGGACAAAAATGGTGTAATCAATAGAGGCATGTTTGATGAGGCAGATAGTGTTAATTTTTCACAATTTTTTTTCAATCAGATTCTGTTACGTTCTAGTGTCAAGTGATCATGAGTTAGAGAGAAAGTTGAGTCCTTTCTTAATCTAAAGTTGTAAATGGGGATTAAATATGAATTAGACTAAACTGATTATGGTAATGCAATTCTTCTTTCCAGTTATGTCATCAGGATAGGCAATTCTTAAAATTCTAACCAATATGACAAGAGAAAAAACTTTTGGAGGTTTTCTGGAAGATGCTTCCATGTTCTTAAAAAGAGAGTCATGAGGAAAATTTTCCTTTTCTGAACAATGTCCTCTGACAGGGATAATGGAATTTTCACCCAGCAGTGATGGATAGTTTTTGAACATGGAAACTTTTGAACTGACACATCTAAAAATTCACACCATTTCAAAGATAATTGATTGCTTCCTACTGGATTTTATTAGAAACTGCCTTTACTACTGAAGGACATAACATTATTTCAAGACCAATAATAGCCATATATAATGGGTTATATCATATTTATTCTAGCAGGAAATGAACATAAGATTTCCTTTAGTCAATAGAAATGCAATTTCAATTACCTGTCATATGGGCCCCATAGCATAGATAAATTGGTGGCATCTCTGTCTTTGAAACCTGTATTGGATTAGCATTATCTAAGCTTGTAGCTCAATATACCTCTTCTAATCTGTTGCTGGAGGATATGTAGCAAGAGAAATATTTCCAGATGGTAGCTCAGATTGAAGGGCCAACACTCAATCTGCAAAGCAGCAGCAAGAATGCATGTGGTTTTACTGCCATTTTTAAATTGTTTTTTCTTGATTCACTACTCATGCTGTTGCTACAATTCTTTCTTCTAGAGTTCTGAGAAAGACGGATTTGCAAGTTTTTGCTAGCTTTTCAATATTCTGTATGCAACAGAAAACTGGAGTGCTTCACTCCACTTTGTTGGTTAACCAGAAGCCTCTCTATGTTTAAATTTTTTAGGAAATTCCAACATATTTTGACAGTGGTTTCACTATTTTACATGCTCCCCAGCATGGACAAGTGCTCCAATTACTCCACCTCCATGGCAATATTTGGATTACCAGAGAGATGGAGGTTAAGGTAGCCAGGTGGCAAGTGGAATGATAGAAGTGGGCTAAGATATACTTAACAGGCATGAAGTGACAAACCAGTGGGCTGGATCCATGGGATATGAGACATACAGATCATTAACACCCAGGCTATAAGTAAGCGGCAATGAACACATGATACATTATGTGTCAGCCACCTTGAATATAATTGTTGAAGTCATAGCATGATCCCTTTAGGCTCAGTAAAAATCACTAGTCAAAATATTGCTTGATATTCACATTGCCTTAGATTTCCTCCTAGCCCCACAAGGAAACACATTCTCTATGGGTAACACCTTCTACACAAGTGGGTTAATATTTCAGGGGAGGAGGAAAAGGAGGCAACTAAAATCTAACACAAAGCTCACTTGTTGCAAAGTGGACAAAAACATTCTATGTTGGACTTTTTCAGCTGGACTGTGACAAGAGGGGTACATGGATGCAACAATTACTCCAGACAGGCCTGATCATCCTGCTTGGAGTAGGTGAAGTCACAGTCATTTGCTGCAGTCAGTGCTGTTCCCAAAATTTTACTGTCAGTATTGTTTGGAGCCATAGGACAATAGGCCCTACCTTTCTCCATCTTTTTTTCTGAGGTGTGAGGTGAGTTTATGTTGTGGAAGCTAATGAAGGGGAGTAGATTAGGACTGGTAGAGTCACCTAAGGGTAGAATAAAGGAAAAGTCAGAGACACAACTATTGGCCATCTACCATCCCTTGCATATGCTCCCCCCTTCTTTGCAATAATGTGATGATGTCTCAAGATGTTTCTATTCCTTATGCAGGGTAGAATTAAGTCTATTGGAATGGCCTGAAAAGACCTTAAATCTGAAAGCCAGGAGTAAGCAGACCCAGTTGTTTGCCAGCACAACTCTGTAGAAAGATTGCCTATACATGATTTTCGTTCATTGCCAAGGCTCTGTCCACTGGGGGGTATAAATTGGGAACTCTTGGGAAACACAAGTATCTCTCATCTCAGATGTGAAGCCAGGTGTGCTGAACCACCATCCTCTAGCACTGATGAGAGCTGTTGGTCTCATTGGAGGACTGGCTATGATGTGATCTCTTCCCCTGTTCTTTTGGAAACTTTGTGCTGTGTAACCAATAAAGTGGTCATTTGCTGAAAATTTCTGTTTTGACTGAGTCATGAGACCCCATATAGGAACTCTTTGCACACAAGTCAATTGATCTATTTTCAAATTCACTGAGACTTTTTTTCTGCCTGCTCAAATCTGTGGAATCTCTCTAGATAATTTTTCATGTGAGTAAATTTCTAAATGACTTCTTGTTTTAATATTTGTGTCTTTGTTGATACTCCTTATTTTAGTAAGATATTCTTCTGGTGTCCTTTGCTTCTTTGCCCATGTTTTCCTTTTGCACATTAAGCATATATAACACAGTTGAAATACATCATTCTCTAGTTTTCCAATGTATCTTTGTGCTCAAGGACAGTTTCTATTTTTTTTTCCCTGTGATTCAACTATACTGTCTTGTCCCTTTGTATGTCTCCTTCTTTTTTCTTTTCTTTTCTTTTTTTTTTTTTGTGAAGACTGGGCATTTTTAATATTATAATGTTCTATCCCTGAAACTCATGGGTTAATATATGTTAAGTACTTGTAATAGTGACTGACATATAACAAACATAACATGATTGGATTTTAAAAGGAAAAGTAATATTTGAGGCTGTTTAATCACCCATTTTTTTGCAGATTTGGGCGATATCTTTTCTAGATAAGAAAAGCCTTATTCTAGGCAATTCAGGGTGTTTCTGGATCTTCCGCTGATACTTGTCTCTGAAAATCTATAATAAGCTACCTTCTGATCTGATCAATCCATTTTCATATAAAGTTTTCTTGAACTCCAGGCCATGATATTATTCAATTTAGGAAGATTTTTCAGCCTCAGGAAGTTTTCAAGGCAGCAGAATTTCAGATGATGCAATGGATTTGGAACTCTGGACTGAACAGAACTAGGATTGAATTACATCTTAGTAGTTTATGTAACCAGAACCCATTTCTAATGATCTCAGGCTTATGCTTATTTAAATTTATTGAAGTATATCATTCACACAAGAACAAACATAAGAAAAAGTGTATAGGAATAGTTGTGAACTTATAAAACAAACATACATAACATCATACAGGGCTCTCATATCTCAAAGTACCACCAAAACCTTGCATTGTTGTTAAAAAATTTTAACTAATGATTAAAGAGCATCCCCAAAATATTACTACTAACCAAACTGTTTTACCTCAACTTACTTTATTATCATTATTAGCTTTATATCATTTATACATGAACAAACATAAATAAGTGTATAGTAATAGATGTCAAATTACAAAGCAAACATTCATAACATCATAAAGGGGTCCCATACATCAACCCTCTACCAACACCTTTTATTGTTGTGAGACATTTGTTACAAATTATGAAAAATATTGTCAAAATCTTACTACTAATTATAGTCCTTATCTTATATTTGGTGTATTTTCCCCCAATCCACCCTATTATTATTTTTAAATATATTTTTATGACAGAAGATGTAAACTTACAAAACAACCATGCACATGTGCTGAATTCCCAAACAACACCCCTCTATCAACACAACACACTGTGATGGAACATTTGTTACAGATTATGAAATAATATCATCCCATTATTACCGGGTCCACAGCATACGTTAGACACATATTTTCCATACTCCCCCATTATCAACACAGTACATCTTCGACATAGATACAAGAGTATTACATTATTACTGTTAACCACAATCCATAGGTCTCCCAGTTGTATTCTTCCCATGCTTCTCCACATCCCCAACACCTGCAATAGTGATGTACATCTGCTCTAGCTCACAAAGGACACTCTTGCATCTGTACCATTAACCACAATTCTAATCCACCTCTGGGCTTACTGTGCTATTCAGTACCTAGATTACTCTCTAGCTGTCAATTGACATTTGAATCCCTAGACTACCATTTTCAGCCACATCCTCATTTATAAGTCAGCTATTACTCACTATAATGTGTTACCATCAACTCTGTACATTTCCACACTTTTGAAGTAAAGCTATTTAAAACTTCTACATGTATTAAATATCAGTAGTCCATCTCAGTCTTCCTCTTATCTCCTTTAAGAATCCACCACCTACCACCAAGTCTTGAAGATATTTTCCTACATTTTCATCTAGATGCTTTATGGTGCTTGCTTTTATATATCGGTTTTTTATTCATTTTGAGTTAATTTCTGTATAAGGTGTGAGATAGGTGTCCTCTTTTCTTTCTTGCTATGGATATTCAGTTTTCTAAGCACCATTTGTTGAATGAACTGTTCTGCCAGAGCTGGGTGACTTTGACAGGCTTGTCTAAAATCACTTGACCAAAGATGTAAGTGTCTATTTTTTAACCATCAATTCGGTTCAATTGTCTATGTATACGTCTTTATGCCACTACCATGCTGTTTTTACCACTGTAGATAGGTAATATGACTTTAGCCCAAAATGAGAGTCCTCCAACTTTGCTTTTCCTTTTAAGATGTTTCTGGCTATTGAAGACCCCTTACCCTTCCAAATAAATTTAATAATCATGTTTTCCATTTATTATTTTTTAAATGCTGGTAGCTTTTTTCTCGAGATTGCATTGAAACTGTATATCTATTTGAGTAGAATTCACAACTTAATGATATTTAGTCTTCCAAATCATGAGCATGGAATGTTCTTCCAATTATTTAGGTCTATTTTATTTTATTTAACAATAAGTTGTAGTTTCCTGAATACAAGTGCTTTACATCATTAGTTAAATTTATTCCAGAATATTTCGGTTTTATCAGTCATATTTTATTTTCACCACTCTTTTTATTTTTCTTGATGAAATTTTCATTTCTAGACTCTCTTCCAGACCTCTCTCTCCTGTCTTTTCTTTTCAGGTGGTACCACACCCTTTAGTATTTCCTGCAAAACAGGTCTCTTGGTTACAAACTCTCTCAGTTACTGTTTATCTGTGAATACTCTAAATTTGCCCTCATTTTTGAAACACAATCTTGCCAGATATGATTCTTGGCTGAAAGTTTTTCCCTTGCAGTATCTTAAAGACATTATACCACTGTCTTCTTGCCTCCATGGTTTCTGGTGAGAAATCAGCACTTAATCTTATTGGATATCTCTTATATGTTATGTGTTGCTTTTCTTTTGCTGCTGTCAGAATTGTCTCTTTGTCTTTGGCATTTGACATTCTGGTTAGTATGTGTCTCAGAGTTGGTCTATTCAGGTTTTTTTCGAATGGGAGTACGTTGTGCTTCTTGGACATGCATATCTATGTCCTCCAATAGGGCTGGGAAATTTTCTACCATTATTTTTTCAAATATTCTTTCTGTTCCTTTTCCCTTCTCTTCTCCTTCTGGAACACCAATGATGTGTTTCCACATCTTTTGCTGTCCTTTAGTTCCGTGAGACTTTGCTCAAAATTTTCCAATCTTTTCTTCAGCTGTTCTTTTGAAAGTTCACTTTCAGAGGCCATTTCTTCAAGCTCCCCAATCCCTTCATTTGCCTTCTTAAATCTGCTATTATATGATTCCAATGAATTTTTTTTTCATTTATTGCACCTTTCACTCCCATAAGATCTGTTTTTCTATATATGCTTTCAAATTATTCTCTGAGCTCATCCAATGTCTTATTATTATCCTTAATTTCTTTAGCCATCTCATTGAATTTATTAAGGAGATTTGTTTGAACATCTATGATTCATTGTCTCAACTGCTTTATGTCATATGGAGGCTTATCTTGTTCCTTTAAGTGGGCTATTTCTTCATGTTTCTTTGTGTGTATTGTAATTTTTTTTTATTGGTGTCTTGGCATCTAGCTTATTAGAGTATTTACTCTGGGTGCAGTTTTTCTCTTCCATTTAGGGCTTCCTGCCCTTTCTTCCTTGCTGATTGTGTAGTAGGAGCCAAAGATATAGTTGATGCTATAAGCTGTAGGGGCTCAAGCTGCCCTCATTGCCCCAAGGACCAAAATAGCTTCTCCCATCTTTCTCATTTGCCAGGTGTAGGGACAGAATCGCAGCTGTGTGGAATAATCCAACTCATGTAGGCCTATACTTTAATTTCCCAGAGAGACTGATGAAGACTCATGCCCCTTTCTCCCCTGCATCAGGCAGGTATGGTGCTGCAAGTGTGGGCAGCAATCTATGTAGTGCAGGTCCAAAATGACCACAGTTGCCCTGGTAGGCTTCTGATTATTCAGTCTGTGACAACTAAATGTACCTGCAGTTACCTGGATAGGCTGGTGCAGGGCCCTTCAGCCTCCTCCCTGCTAGAGGTGGGGCTGAAGCCTATGCTAAGGCTGCAGGCCAATCAGGTTGAAAGAAACCAGTCTCTATCATTACTGTGATTTTCAGTCAGCCCAGCTTCCCCTCATTCTGGGGGTGGAATCAAAATGGTGGCTATCAGACTCCTTCTGACTTGGACAGGCTCAAACTTTAGTTGTTCTTAGGGTCATACTTTAGTAAGCTGAATTTATTAATCAGTAACTGAAATCAGTGGCCAACTCTCTCTTCCTCCCCTGCATTTGGGAAGTGGAGATTCGAATTCCAGCCACGGAAAAGCTCTTGGGGTGGCTTGCATTGCCAAAGCAGGGTGATCACCACCCTCTCTGGTATGGCCTGCAATTTCTTGGAGAGGCTGGTGCAGCTTCCCCCAGCTTCCTTTCTGCCTGAGGTGGGCCTAGGACTTAGGTTAGAGTGGCAATCTGGTCTAGATGAAAAAGCCAGTCCCTAAATGCACTGTGATTTTCAGTCAGTCCTGCTTCCCTTCTCTCAGGTGTGAAGTTATGATGGGGTCTACTGGCTTCTTTCTGACTTGGACAGGTTCAAACTTTAGCTGTTCTTTGGATTATACTTTAGCCCACCAAATTTACTAATCAGTAGCTGAAGTTGTTGCCCAACTGTCTCTTCCTCCCCTATTTTTGGGAAGTGGAGCTATCAATTCCAGCCACAGAACAGCTCCTGAGTTGGCTTGTGTCTCCATTGGGGGATCAGCACCAGCCTCCATGGTGTGGAGTGCTCTACTTATGAAACTGCTCTGCACATGGGAAGTCTCCTTCTGTTCTTTCAAGGATGTTGCAGGATGCACTTCTGGTCTCCTGGAACCCCCAAACAAGTGTTCTGGATAGCTTTGGGCAATTACTAACTGCCTTGTGGCAGGAGCTGATTCCAGGAGCTCTTTTCTCTGCCGCCAACTTGCTGGTTGTCCTGATCTCAGGCTTTGTTAATATATACAATAAAATGGTAGCAAGTATTTGATAGTGTCATTTTTGCAGTAGAAAAGGGAGTGTGTAGACATCCAGTTAACTGCCTGGGGCTAAGTAGGCTCTTAATAAATGTTATTGTCTTTATTGCTTCTCTCACTAATTTCTCAGTGTCCCTTTTCTGAATGACTTTAAAATTCTATGAATTGTTTTATATGCAATTGTATATAGATACTACATTAAGATACCATGAGTTACATACTCATTTTTCAGAGTAAATCCAATAATATTAATGTCAGATGGATGAAATTAGCACTCTGAATAATTCACCTTAAAATCAAAATGTCCTCTAAATCAAAATCAGATTTAAAAAAGAGGCCAAAATGTAATGATTTTTAATGAAAAATATGAAAACTATAGAACAATAAAAAATAATTGTAGAATACCTCACATTTATATTCTATAATATTCAGATAGTTTGAAAACATTCACCTTTTTAATTCTCTAAGACTCTTATGAAATACATGTTATTCCTGCTTTCCAGAAGATTAATGGATGCTTTGATAATCAATATAACTTACTTTAGGTGAAAGAACTAGTGAATGCTCCAGATAAATGTATTCTTTTTAATTTTTATTGTGGTGCCATATATGTACACACAATTTTCCCACTTTAACCACTTTCAAGTATGCAATTTAATGGAATTAATTATATATACAATAATGTGCTACCATCACCACCATGAATAAAAATTTTTTCAACACCTTAAACAGAAGCTCTGTACTCATTAAGTAATAGTTCCCCTTTGCCCACTCCACTCTCCCCAGGGTAGGATTTGAACACATGCTGTTTGGTAAAACAACCTACATTTCTAAACAGTTCCTAGTGGATAGTATTTGGAAACAAATAAACAAACATATAAATAATCAAGATAAATACAGAGAGCTAAAACAGCTGACAAAAAGTGAAAAAATTGGGTGAGAGTGCCTCAGGGTACCAGGAGACCACATCATACTGTTTGCCATGGAAATACCTACAGCAAGAATTGAGTGTTTATCTAACTATGTCCATGGGTGAATGGCAATGTGTTAAAAGGACATATGTAAAATGATTAGAAGGAATTTTTAAGGTTGTGGGAAGAAGAATTTGATTTGATGGGGATGAGTATCATTATCCATTCTCCTCTATTCTGCCTCAAAGATCAACAACATCCTTAATTGTATTAGGAATTCACCTCTAAATTAAAATCAGGATTAAGAGAAATAAAAATGTGCACTCGAGTGCCGTCTTTCCTGGGAAGATTTTGTGTGTCCTTTCTGGCATTGGATCTTTGTTATAATTATTTTTTAATTTTTAAAATTTTTTAAAAAGAGACTTAGATTAAATAAATGTTACATAAAAAATATAAGGATTCCCATATGCCCTACCTACCACACCTCCCACAACCCCCACATAAACATTCTTCATTAGTGTGAGGCATCAACTGCAATTGATAAACACATCCTGGAGCTTTGCCATTAAGCATGGACCATAGTTCACTTTGTAGACCACACTTTCTCCCACACATTTTTTCATGTTATATTATGGTATAAAATGGCTTATATATGTCATTGAAATGTCACTCAGGACAATTTCCAAGTCTCAGAAAAGCTCCTGTATTACAAATGCTTTTCCCTCTCCCTACCCCAAGAGTCTCCAGTGGCCACTGGCTCCAGATCAATGTTGTAATTTCTTCCATTGCTTGAATCACAAAATGTCTATAGTAGAATACAAGTAAGTATGCTCTAGTCCATAGCTCTTCCCCCATCATGAGGAGTCAGGGATGGTGATGTCAACTCCACCTCCAATTGAGAAGGGGCTTATATCCCATGGGGAAGAAGGATGGGATTATCCTGCCTGCAGCTACAGATTCTCTCCATTCCCTGGGATGGCTGTTGTCCATCTTCATCTCTCTGCCGCTTGACCTGGGTGAGTCCAATGAGCTGTAGAGTAGGAGTTGCTGCTCCACCAAAGTTCCAGGCCCAGGCACATAGACAGGCCAAAGACTCCAGTCTCTGGATGTTTACTTACAAACTCCAGCACCAATCATAAGTTAGAATAGAAGGGACAGATGAGCCATGTGCAGGGAAGACATAGTTGAGTCCAACTCTGTCACTCTCAGGAGCACAAACTCCAAAGTAGGGCTCACTGGCAAGTCACCAAACTCCAGAGCTAGCTACCCTGACTATTACCTGTGTGTCTACAGAGCCCTCAGGAGCCCCTCTATTTGGGGTGATATCCAATTTGGAATTCTATCAGATACTAGTGAGATATGCATAAGCATTAACTCTGGGATGACCTTGCAACCCATTTTGAAGTCTCTTAGCCATATAAACTCATTTGTCTTTACCTTTTCCCTCTTTTATTTATGGTCTTTTTCCAGTCGCATTGCTAGTTGGTGTTTGCTAGCAATCCCTTTGTGCCAGGGAGGCTTATGCCTGGGAGTCATGTCCCATGCTGGGGGAAGGTAGTGCATTCATATGCTGAGTTTGGCTTAGAGAGAGGCCACATTTGAGTAAAAATGAGGCTCTCAGGAGGCCACCATTACGCACCCCATAACAATAGGCTAAGTTTAAATTTCAAGAGCAATGACTTATAAGGCTAGTCATCAATAACAAGGGTCCATCAGTGGATCATCCTCCTTCAGCAGTCACTGCCTCTGCTTGCTGCCCACTTAAAGAATATGGCAGAGCTCTCCAGGATGGGCATTCAATATTCTCTCATTTATTGAGTGATTCTCCACCCACTGTGACAATGCCCCATGAACATTTGAACATTTTTATACTCCCTATATTTATGCTTATGTGAACTTCCTTCCATGCATCCCCCATTCCTGCCACCTTAAACCAATGATCCTCCCTTGCCCCAGTTATAACACTTCTGTGATCCAAAGCTTCTTCAAAGATGAAGCCATTAGAATAGCTGAACACAATTAATAGGAAAATGAAATGATAATAAGTTTAAATGAAAGAGAAAAAAAAATAAAATTTTTTAAAAACTAAAAATAAAATAAAATTGATTGGGATATTAAAAAAAATTAAAAATATAAAAAAATTTGGCTTTTGCCTTTCATCATTGCAATATCTGGCAGCCAGTCTATACCGTGGCACCTTCCCTCTCTCATTCCCCAGTTTCTCACTATTTTTCATTTTTTTTTCAAAGAAGTTTTAGGTCACAGCAAAGTCACAAACAGAATACAGGAAGCTCTCATATACCTAACATCCTCTCCATTTCCTCTGCCAATATTAATACCTTTTTATATGTGGATGGTAGCATTGTTATAACTGATGTACAACTAGTGAAACATAGCTAAATATTGTCAATGGTTTGCACTATGGTTTACATTTTAGACTATACACTTTTATAAATTTTGATGATATTTACCATGCCCTGTGTCCATCACTGTATGGTAATGAAGAACATTTCCACTGACCAATAAATACCCTCTGTTTGATCTATTCTATTCCTCCCACCCCATCCCCCCAGGGCCCATGATGACCCCATGGCTTGACTAGTTGGATGACAAGATTCATAGTTACATGCAACAAGACGTCTTGACACACTGGTTTGTTCTTCCCTATTAGGAACTGCCCTTGCTCTTGAGACACTCATGCCTTTTTCTGAACAAATCAGTCCTCCCAAAGATGGGAATCCAACTACTTCCCACTCATTATGTGGGTCTCCACCCACTGTTACAACACATTATGACAGAATGAGCACACACAATCCCTAGAAGTCTGCTCTATGTGCACCCTGTCCCAAATGCCCTCCAACCAACCCCCTAAACCAGTGATCCTCCCTTGTCATTTTGCCTTAAGAGCATTCCCTCCTCTGTACTTTGAACCTCATTTTGTTATACCTTTAGTGCAGTCATAGTATTGAGCTCCACTATCCCTCTTTATGCCATTTTTAAAATTTTAATTTCTAGGATTTTTTCTCCCATGTAAAAGTCACTTACAAGAGTTGTGATAAGCTGATTAGGATAAGGAAAGCTCTCTGTTTAATCAAACTTACAGTAAATTATAATGGCCTTGGCATAAGTTTCTCCACAATTGCTCTGACTCACTCATCTTTGTGTCTTCACCTGGCACACTCACCCGTATGCACTTTTCTTCCCTGACATTGTCCCCATTCATGCCTTCTGGGCTTATTACATCTCTTCTTGCTTCGAGGAATGTTCTTCTTCTCAAATTCACATGCTGACTCTTCCTCATCACTCATCCACAATTCACATGCCCTGCTTAGGGAGGATTTCCTTCACTGACTGTTTTATTCATATATTTTTAAATATACTTTAAATTTTTTTCAAAGATACTTAAACTACATAAATGTTACATAAAAAATATAGGGGATTTATATATGCCCTGTACCCTACCCCTCCTACAATTTCCCACATTATCAACAGCCTTCATTAGTGTGGTACATTTGTTACAATTGATGAACACATTTTGGAGCATTGCCCCTAAGTGTGGATTATAGTTTACACTGCTGTTTACACTCTCTCCCACAGAATTTTGTAAATGATGACAAGATATATAGTGTCCTAAATCTGTCCTTGCAATGTCATTCAGGATGATTCACAAGTCCTGAAAATGCCCCCATATTACACTTATTTTTCCATTTTCCTTTCCCAAAACCTTCAGTGGACACTGCCTCCACATCAATGAAAAAGTTCTTCTATTTTTAGACTCATGATAAGTGTATAGTAGAATAATAATGTCTGCTCTAGTCCTTTGTTCATTCCCCAATCCTGAGGATTCTGGAATGGTGATGCCCACTCTGCTTCTACTTGAGAAGGGGATTAGATCCCATTGGGCAGATGGATGGGACTATCTTGCTTGCAGTTGCAGACTCTCTCTGCTCCTAGGGATGGTGGTTGTTCATCATCATCTCCTTGTTTATTGTCTTGGGTGAGTCCTATGAACTGGAGAGTAGGTGTTGCAACTATTTTGAGATTCAGGGCCTGACAGGTACATGCTCAGCCAAAAGAGTTAAGTCTGTTGATCATACAGCTATCAACTCTAATACTAAATGTAGATTGAATAAAAGGGAGAGAAAAGCCATGTGTAGGGAAAAGACAATTGAGTCCAGCTCTGTCACACAGGGGAGCATAAATTCCAATGTAGGGCCCACTGGCCAGGCACCAAACTCCTGACCTGTCTGCCCTGCCTAGTGTCTGTATGTCTCCACAGCCCTCAGGATACCCACAATTTGAGGCAATATTTACTTTGGCAGTCAATGAGATACTGCTCAGACGTCCCTAAGCATAACCTCTGGGATGACCTCCCAACTCACTTTGAAGTCCTTTAGCCATATAAACCTTTTTGGCTTTACTCTTCCTCCCTTTTGGTCAAAGTCTTTTTCCAGTTGCATTACTAGTCAGTGTTTCGTAGTAATCCCTCAGTGCCAGGGAGGCTCCTCCCTAGGAGTCATATACCACATTGGGGGGAAGGTAGTGCATTTGTATGCTGAATTTGGCTTAGAGAGAGGCCACATTTGGGCAACAAAGAGACTCTCAGGAGGTAATTCTTAGGCAACCTGTAACACTAGGCTAAGTTTCAATTTCAAAAGTAAATATTCATAAGCACAGTCACCAATATCAAGAGTCCATCAGTGGTCCATTCTCCTTCACTCATCTCTGCTCATGGACTCCTGGCATTTCTGCTATCCCATTAGAGAATGTGGCAGATCTCCCCAGGAGTGGAATCCCATATTCTTTTAGTTAGTGTGTGAATCTCCACCCACCATGACAATGTCCCATTAACACTTGAATTCATACATATGCCTTATAGGCATTCCCCAAGTGAAACTCCTCCCATG